>CM060964.1:76417601-76600101 GCA_030765045.1 Tenodera sinensis | reverse complement strand
TGAAACAAGAATAGGACAGAAATAACAAAGCAGCGGAAACAATAAATAGTCTGAAAGGGAATTGATCTCGACTGAATACTATCATGCTACCTCGTATTTTAGGTTTTCGGCTTATGATCTTTATTTAATGTCTCCTGCTGCTGAAACGCCGCGTTTACAAAGGAAGGGAATACTCGTCAGTGGAAAATTATCTCGCCGACTAAGATTAAAGTACGGGGCTTCTGCCGGTAAAGTATATCTGACAATAATATAGTTTAGGACAGTTATTTCAGATCACGTGCGTCCTGGCTGCTATCCGGACCCCAAACAAATGACTTTTACCTAGAGGCAAAATGTAAAGTTAGAGCGTGCAAATCAAACTCACACATCGGGGAAGAATTGAAACAAAATACTCGTCATGAAATTTTGTTAATTTCTGAAGAAGGACGGCACTGCTTTAATGGAAACGTTATCCACAGATGTCAGCAGTGGGTATAAGCCGAGGGACAGCGCTTCTAGCATCTTTTGCAAGAGGCAAGTATCGTCATTTCACAATTTTTCTTTTTTTTCATTCTTCTTCTTCTTCTTCTTCTTTTTCATGCCGTCCCGCCAGCCGAGAGCCTGTCACACCCAGCAAGCACCTGAAGTACAGTATGCTTTGCTGCCTGTTAGTGATCTCTGATATGTTCGGGGCGCCTTCAAAAAATACCAGCTGAGTTAGAGTGCGTTCCGGGGTTTTTCATTCTGAAAATATGAATGTTGGGTGACTTTAAACTTAATGGTTGCCGGGTTCATTCAAGCATTATTTCACCAATTTCATTCATTCGTCGTGGACCTAATCGCTTAAAGGACACAAAACTACTCAAAACTGCATTTCAGATCCTATAGTAAGCTAAGCCCCGGCACAACAGCCCATAAAGAGCCAAGCCCTGCCGCCCAGCTGCTGCGTCCCCCACCTCGGCCCACTGCAGGCGTCATTGGTGGGGTGCAGTACTGGAGGGTGGGACGTGGTCAGCGTCTCGATCCCTCCCGGCCAGTTATGCGGTCTTTACGACCTGCGGCCGCTACTTTTCCATCAAGTAGCTCCTCAAGTGGTCCTCTCGGGGCAAACGAGGCTGCGTGAGCCCGTGCCAGATCTCCCAGAGAGGATAAAATCCCCATGCTGGTACCGGGAATCGAACCCGGGTCCTTCGCATTAGAGGCAAGCGCGCTACGGAGGCGGTCCAGATCCTATAGTACCTTGAGAAATTTGAAAACTACCTCTGCAATTATTTTTACACCCTCAACCATAAATCTGCACCTCTTGACCAATTGGAACAAGACTTTGAAGTTAAACTCTAGGTTTCTCGTTTACATATAGGATTTTCTGTAGAGCCTGCAAAAATTATAGGTAATCTTAAATTTTGCAAGGTTTACTTAAACTTATATCTCAAATCCCCTAAATCAGGAGTCGGCAAATTGGTTATCCCGATTGCACGAATGATGACGACCGGAACGCAACCCAGCGTGTACATTACGCATGGTTTGAAGAAAAGTCGCAGTGGCGGCTCAAAGGAATTTCTCTAACATACGCTTGATTTGATATATGCTTAATAAATGTATACAGATTGAGAGAGCTTTAACATTTAGTTTTGATTAATGTGTTCTTTACTTCATCGGGACCGTTATAGTTTCTCATAAATCTATCGTTAATTCACAAGTACTGACGTACAACAGAGCACGTAGGTTTTCATTTCTCAATCGGATCTGCTTTTGGATTTTTCAATCTTCAGTTTAAAAAACAATTGCTCACACTTATATCTTGAGACAAATGTATACAGCAAATGAATGGAGAGACGGAAATCTTGCCATATCAAGTTCGCTAAATAAATTTAAAACAGTTTTACTTTCTAATTGTGATTTCGCACAGTGACCTTTAAAAATTTTAAGTTTTTTAAAATTAGTGTACTTTCTAATCCACTTCTTTACTAGACTACGAAGTTGCAGTGAATATATAAACGTTATGATTACATTTACGGACAAATTTTTGTTTCATATTATTCTTTTAAAATGCCTTAACATTTCCTATACGTGACTTGCTTGTGATCTTTGTGACAACGTTCGTAATGTCACTTAATGTTTGACTTGTAAATACAAATAAAAACTTTCGAATTCAACAGAGATTTCAAGTCTTGCTCACAGCGCAGCAAAAATATTGTTTTTCCTACTTCTGTTGGAATGGGAAGGTTACCTTGAGCTTTCGTTGTTTCGAAAGAACTATGTCGTACTGATGAGGTTTACACCACTGCTTGTTTACGTTTGAACGGGTGTTGATCGAAGGAGGGCTGACGGAGGCGCAAATTAATCAGTTTGACAACATTTTGGACACTTACACTTTAGGACGTGAGGAAAGTATAATAAATCCAAAGCTTTGAGACACTAGTTCTTTCTTATTTTTCAACCTCCTTCGTGCAACTTAACATTGTTTGGACGGTTGGAACACATTTTTAGGATCAGATGCTTTAGAATAGGTATATGAGAAGATGTTTAAGTTTCAGGTATGAGTTAGAGAAATCTTTTAAATTATTGACCATGTCTTTGTCTGCGTTCTAGAGCACCAGAGCGAATGTTACATCCACGGATGCAAGTTAATGTGGTGGTAAATCTCCAAAGTTATTTTTAAGAATTTAAAAAAGTGAAAACTATCAAGAAATCTTATACCGGAAAAATGACTGGTGTTAGTCCTATTAGGTAATATAACATTTTTGATCCTCCTAATGTTAATGGAACTTCATCTCTCACACTGGATACAGTCTTTCTGGCCGAAAAAGAACGCAACATTTGCCTCCCATATCCCACGAGCGCTCTTTTAATGTTTTTAGGTAATATGAAACGACGAAAACTTTTAAAGGACTTCCATAAGTGTGATTACTGTTTCGTGCACGCCGCCAAAATGACAGTCTAGCGTTTGCTTTCCTGTAAACTCTAGGAATACGGTAGGTCGTAAGCGACACATTAAAAAAAAAAAAAAAAAAACTTAATATATTTTTAGATAAACCAAGTAGATACATCATCCTAATCTACAGACTTCACCTTCTACTTCTTTTCACACGTTTTCCCATCGTCCTGCAAGTTTGAAGGTACTCTTTATAATAGAACTCCGTCTCAAGTAGTGCCACTCCGGAGTTTTGTTTCGGGCTTGGAATGATGAAACCAACTTTCGTTGCCTGTCGTAATAGTCGTCAAAAAATCATCACCTTTGTTTGAACATTTCCGAATTTTTTGGATGGTGTGGTTCTCCTCCGAAACTTGTGATCTTCGGTCAAAAATAGAGGACACCACGGGCACAAACCTTTTGATAACTTAAACTTTCAAACACTACTCACACTACACACGTTTTGTAGCGATTTAATTCAAGGTGACACGCCTGTCTTCTCTAATGAGCAGCATCAACTCTTCCCATGGTGTGTTCCGCAGAGGCAGTTCGAGGGCGACCGGCTCGTGGTTGATCTTCGATACTCGTGTTTCCACCTTTGAAATGTTTCACCCATTTCCTAAAATTACTGGCGTCCATGTAGACATTTCCAAACTACATTGAAGTCTGAGGTAAATTTCAGCACCAGAGTTTTTCTCCTTAGCAACCAATTCAATCAAGCAGGGTGTGGAAACGAAACATTAATGTCCACCATTTTGGATACTGCCTGTGTACACTTGATAGAAGCTAATGACGTCACAAATTGGTAACATGTGTAACGTCTCTAGATTACAATCCTGTAAACGTTTTTGATCCATTGTTGGAATGTGAATTTTAACAATGGGTTGCTCATGACTTTCAGTATGACTCTCGTATTAACAAAAAGTATAAATCAAAATCCCCGCATTCCCTGCACCTGGATACAGAAAACTGAACCCAGGAAGATTATTGAAAACTAATATACTCGCCAGTTTCGAATCTATTTACTCTTTATCCATCATAAAGGTAAACGCTACAACTTTCAATAAAGCAATACTTAAAAATGTAAAAGTACCAAAAATGGTGTAGTTTTTAGCTAATAAAAACATAAAACGCCTGCTAGCTATGTTTTAAAGTTGATTCACACCAAAAACAGTTACATAACGTGTTTTTGAAACATCGCATGACATTTACGTTGCACAGAGTTAGTGTGAAAAGAGCAGGTGAGAGAATTGCAGAGTTGAGGAAATAAAGCAGTTTCTGCTAGTTATAGGTAAAATGTATACCGAAAGAAACTCGGGTTACTCCGGATGTCTATGTACGACAATCTTACACCCATGAGCACTATGGCTAAGATGCTATTTTGGCTGCGATGAATATTGCAGCGTTTAGATGGTGAAGGAGTAAAATGTTCCTAAGGGGAATATTTTATGGTTATAACTCTCCAAGAATTAAAGCCCCTTGACATTTTGGCCTCGTCACTTCTGAGACGTTATTGAACATTTCACAACTTGTACATTTAAAAGTATAACATTTACAACGCTTACCACTTACAGCCTTCAGCATAAATGTGTCTAAATCAGTGCGCTCAAACCTTGCTGCAGACAAAACTGTGCAAGTGCAATCATCGCATTTGCAATGATAATTAAGAGAGAGACAGAACTTAGCTACGGAAGTAGAGCCATATGCCGGGAATGTCGAGAGCTGCTTAGAAATTCTAATTGGAACCAAGCGAGTAAAATACGAGGTTTTCATGCGCTGGGGAAAGCTAATCAACGCAGTGTGAGTTGTAGCCATTGGCAGTGTTTGTTAGCTTTTAAATAGTTGACTCTGCAAAAGGTGTCCCAATAATCGGACTATTCGAATGCTCCTACACTGGAACATTTGTAAAATGTGCACATATAATACGAATCCTCAAATATGTCGGATTATTATTAAACCAGTCCGAAGCCTTTTGATTCTCTGTGTGTGGTATTTTATTGATTTTTGAATTGCTCAAGTATCGTCACGTACAAGGGTCAACTACCTATTTTTCCTACGTTAACATTTAAGAGAAACGAGATCTCAGTGTTATGACATCTATTCTAACGTTATAAATAGAGGAATTATGTGCATGTGCACGTGTGCTTATGGTGTGTGTTTGTGGGTGTGGTTGTGGGTGTGAGTGTGTGTGTTAGTGGTAAACTCTAAAACCATTCAACCCATTGTGATATCCTAACCATGAAAATTCAAATTTTCTTAAACGGCCATGGTTTATAAAACACCTAATTTTATTAATTAGCACTTATTTGGTTAGCAGCCGTGTAATATCTATAAATAGTAATAACAATAATAATGACGACCACGACAACGACAACAAGAACAAGAACAATAAATAATAATAATTAATAATAATAATTATTAATAAATAATAAAAGTGTTAATAATAAATAATAAAAGTATTAATAATAATAATAATAATAATAATAATAATAATAATAATAATAATAATAATAATAATAATAATAATAATAATAATAATAATAATAATAATAATAATAATAATAATAATAATAATTAGTTATTCTTTCCTGATGATGGCTATGGAGCTTAATATGGCTGAAACGTTGAAAACTTATACAGATATTACACGGCTGGTAACCCGAGAAGTGCTAATTAATAATTATCGTCGCGAAAGCTTCAACTCGTATACACCTAATTTTAATTCATATATTAGTTAAAGACTAAAAGGGACTTTAAAAGGCTTTGTTGGCAATTCCATGGAACAGAAAATACAATTCCCATAGACCGAGTGTTTTTCCTTCTGTACGGTTTCAAAATTCAGGTAACCAACGTTTGACTCCAGTCTCAGTTTTCTGTGTGAATGGGCTGAAGAACAAACCAGTGACAGAAAAATGAACCAATGAACGATGTTATAATTGATATGAAATAAACAGGTGGTTCAGAGTCTACCTCTAAGAAACAGTTGTGTTACGGTGGTACATAAGGAAAGGTAAACCAATTACAACATTATTTGTCCTTGAGACGAAGGAGTGAAGAAGTGTTTGTGTTGCTAAACTGGACAAACTGCGACGTTTATCTCGTATGAGAGCTTTCATCGACATGGGTAAAAAGGTTAAACATATTGCCCCCATTTTAGTGACCATAACCAAAAGTTTATTAAGAAAACGATAGTGTAACCTGAAAATACGATGTTACCCTTCGGTATTTCGGCAATATTTTCGGTGAAATGAAGTATCCTGCCAATATATTTCTCGTATATTTATTGAACATTGGGAAAATGATGGTCCAATGACTTGGAGAACGTCTGTTAGAAAATTTGGTCTGATAATTTCTTGTTGCATTTCTACTGCTGCGTGAGTTTACACGACAGGAGTAATTTATCTCTATCTTTTCTTTTTCTTTTCTCTATTTGTATCACATTTATCGTGTATCTTAAACTTGCATGTACAGTTGCATGAAGGACCTGCGTAATAACTTTAATAAATTGATATCAATAAAGATATTTTGACTACCACCCTACCTCGCTTCAACTGTTTCAACTTAGTGCACAATATAAGTGCTATTGTCTATCTATAATTTGAACATTACAAGCTTATCCAAAAACAATAACAATATTCACTTAAAAGTTTACAACAGCTTCATTACATAATTAAGTGGAAAAGATAAATAAAAAATAAGTAACTACATCACCAAATGAATTACAATATAAATAATAACAAAACATAACAAAAAATAAAATATAACATAAGGACAAAATAGAAAGTTGGTACAGAGGTATTTTTTAGAGGTGGCGTGTGTCGTAATGTTGCGCAGTAGTTCATGGTCGAGTCCACTTGTCTATTGCAAGATAAAAGGGGTGTCTGGTTAGTATCTCTTCGACTTCTAGCCCACTAGCCAGCAAGCTGCTGGCGGAAACTTACCCCCACCATCGCTTTGCGTGATGCTCGGATATGCGCGAGTGACAAGGTCACGCGCCACCTCTAAAAAATACCTCTGTAACATTTATTCACATGTACACTAAGTCTATCAAATTACTACTGGTAATAAATGATTACAGGATATAGCAAAACTGGTGATATTCATGTAAAATGTATCAATTTCTAAGGGGTGTAATTTATTGCATAGTGATTACATTCTAAGCACATGTGAATACTTATATGAATCGGTATTAACCTTCTGAAGAAAAAAGAAAATATTACGAAATCTATTTGGTGCAATATTTGGAAGGTAAAAACATATTGTCTTAGGTTACGGTGCACGAATCTGTTAATGTAGTAATTTGTAAACAAAAAGTAACAAATGGTAATTTTTTCTATGTGATAGACGTTTAAGCTCAAATAAGTGAACCAATGAATCATACGATATAAACTTAGGCAAATAACGACAATATTTGAAAAACACATATCTCAGGAATTTACATTGGATATCTTCAATAAATTTAATATTTTTGATGCTATGAGGACTCCATAAAACAGAAGGATATTCAAGTCTCGATCTCACAAACGAGCTATATAATATAAAGTCCTATATTGTTGAAGTAGGGTGAATTACGAATCATAAATCCCAGATTTTTATACGGTGCACTGACTGCGGTGTTAATATGTTTCATGAATAAGTCCTTATTAAAGATAACTCCTAGGTCATTTTGCGGTTCATCTACGGCTGAGAGAAAGGAAAGTTGCCAAGATCATTTAATCTGGGACGTCTCTGGCCTTTCACCCTTTAGAACCAAGACCAGAAACTGCTGCGTAACTTGTGAGAATACTCTGAGCAAGAAACAGTAAAGGAGGTGTTTTAATTACGCTTTATAAAGTAGTGGGAAGACTTTTGGCAACGCGTTTCATTTCCTTTGTAAAACTTAAACGAATTGCTAAAGAAGGATAAACTTAAATTAAGACTTTGCAATATTGAGAATCCCAGGAAGATAAAGGCTACAAAGGCTCCCACTGTAGAGAGGTATTTTTTAAACGTGGCGAATGGCTGGAAGTTGCAGAGTAGTTCATAGTCGAGTTCACCTTTTTATTTATACGACCATAGGGGTGTCAGGTGTGTATCTCTCCGACTTCCGTGTAGTAAACATCGCGGAAAACTGCATGATTAAGTACAGAGCCCGCTCACATTATCAGCAGTGTCTAGTTTATTTCCAGTAGGAAATATAGACGTTACCTCACTATCAATTTGCATGACCTCACTCACGCAGATTCTAGCAAAGTCATTCGCCACGTCTAAAATACATCTGTGAGTTCAAACAGTTTATAATTTAACAAGAATTCATGTTAAGTAAAATAACTCTTCGGCAGAAAATCACTCAAACGGCTCTGAAACTTATTTCTGTTAAAGTCTGCAAAACATTTAATAATTAGGACATCATAATGCAATTGGGTTAAAGAAGTAGACGTTACTTGAACACAAAATAAGGAAAGTAAACCATGTCGTTATTTCCTTCACTTATAACAACTAGTCCAAGCTTAAAGTTTTTACAAACAAGAGATAGTTGTGATAGTCTAGGTCACTTTATTCACACAAACAATACAAATATAATGATGATGATAATGATGATGATAATGATAATGATAATACTAATGATAATACTAATGATAATACTAATGATAATACTAATGATAATACTAATACTAATAATACCAATACTAATACTAATACTAATGATGATGATTGATGATGATAATGATAATAATGATGATTGATGATGATAATGATAATAATGATAATAATGATAATCATGATAATCATGATAATCATGATAATCATGATAATCATCATAATCATCATAATCATCATAATCATCATAATCATCATAATCATCATAATCATCATAATCATCATAATCATCATAATCATCATAATCATCATAATCATAATCATAATCATAATCATAATCATAATCATAATCATAATAATAATAATAATAATAATAATAATAATAATAATAATAATAATAATAATAATAATAATAATAATAATAATAATAATAATAATAATAATAATAATAATAATAATAATAATAATAATAATAATAATAATAATAATAATAATAATAATAATAATAATAATAATAATAATAATAATAATAATAATAATAATAATAATAATAATAATAATAATAATAATAATAATAATAATAATAATAATAATAATAATAATAATAATAATAATAATAATAATAATAATAATGTAACTTTTATTTTGTGGGTGTGAAGTAAATACGACAGATGTAGTCGAGATAAACACTTTTATTTCCGTAAACAGTAACTTTGTACACTCGTTGCAACAACAAGAAAGTCTTTTCCGATTCTCCAACAGCACGGCTTCGAACTCGTAACACAAAGAACTAACTCTTCTCCGTCGGCATAACTCTCCACATCGTCTGTCCGTCTCCGTCGGCACGACTACTCAACCTTCACATACGTCTCACTGTTCTCCGTCGGCACTACTCAACGCTTCACGTACGTCTGACTGTCTGGACTGTCCCTTCTCACACTTTACCGCTATTTATATCTCCCCGGCACTATTCTGGAAGCTTCAGGAACGTTCACTTATTGCGCTGGAGTACAAAGCAGAAGATTCCAGTAGCCTCTATCCTTTTCTCTCTTTCGGCAAGCGCCCCAACAATGCGGCCATTCTCTGTCTCTTTCCTTCGGCTCCTTTGCGGTAGTGCCGACAATAATGCGATGGGTGACAATTGCGGCTGTCGGCAATTAGATGCGGCGGGCGCGGTGACACTGCTCCCTCCTCAGAGCTGGTCGTCCCGACCAGCACTATCACTGTGGCATCTCCCTTGCGCCCCGGTGGACTAACCCATCGAACCTCTTCTCCAGGAGGCACGATCCTAGGTATCGCTGTTGGATAGTGTCCCTTGGTCTGGGTAGGACGATGTATGCCATCCTGCTTCGAAATTCTGCAACAGTACCGCCGGTCTTGACGGTCCCTCGTCCAGTTGCCCTTCTTCCTGGTGTGTTGACGGGCCATCCTGCGCACTTGGAAACGGCTCACTGGGTACCATGTCCGCCGACCTCTCTGGCTCACCTTCGCAGCCACCTTGCTTCCGATGGGTCTGGCAACAAACCCCACCACATCCGCGCGAGTCGCGTCCACCGCTGCACTCGTGTTCACTCGTGCTCGGCACGGCCTCTCCTGTATCCTGCCGTCCACGATGATGTCCACCATTCTTCCGTTCACGGCACTATGCGTCAGGTGATTGGATGGCTCCGACGGTCCCCCCATGTCACACGCCAAGTCGGTTCTCGCGTGATGCTCGTTTGCTTGTGCGCTTCCCTGCTGATCGTCCTCCACGTCATATCCTGGTTGGTTACGTACCCGACACACTCCTCCAGAGGATCCTCGACGACGTCCCTGAACTGCCCCTTTGTCTTCCCCGAGACGTACACTTTCGTTATCTGAAATGGGCGCAACTGTCGCCTCGGCCACTAGGTGCTTCCTCCCCGGGTCCGCGCTATTCCGTCTGCCCCTGGCATCCAGTACTTTGACGCTCTCGTCAACTCTTACTACCAGGGCGCCAAGACGTTCCCCGTCGTCCTCCACGACGTCTACATGCTGGCAGAGGTCTTCCACCTTTTCGCCGAGTTCTTCCACGTCTTCCGTCACGCCAATCAGCTCGCCGAGTTGTTCCACGTCTTCCGTCATGCCAATCAGTTCGCCGAGTTGTTCCACGTCTTCCGTCACGCCAATCAGTTCGCCGAGTTGTTCCACGCCTTCCATCACGCCAATCAGTTCGCCGAGTTGTTCCACGTCTTCCGTCATGCCAATCAGTTCGCCGAGTTGTTCCACGTCTTCCGTCACGCCAATCAGTTCGCCGAGTTGTTCCACGTCTTCCCTCACGCCAATCAGTTCGCCGAGTTGTTCCACGTCCTCCCTCATATCATCTGAAACGGGCGCAACTGTCGCCTCGGCCACTAGGTGCTCCCTCCCCGGCTCCGCGCTATTCCGTCTGCCCCTGGCATCCAGTACTTTGACGCTCTCGTCAACTCTTACTACCAGGGCGCCAAGACGTTCCCCGTCGTCCTCTACGACGTCTACGTGCTGGCAGAGGTCTTCCACCTTTTCGCCGAGTTCTTCCACGTCTTCCGTCACGCCAATCAGTTCGCCGTCAATTTTCGCCGATAGCTCCGTCTTCATCTCTTTCAGCTCGGCAGATAGGTTGTCGTTTCTCGTCTTCATTTTGGCAACGAGGTGGTCGTTTGCCGTCTTCATCCCTTTCAGCTCGGCAGCGAGGTTGTCGTATGACCTTTCCATTTTGGCAGCGAGGTTGTCGTTTGCCGTCTTCATTTTGGCGAATAATTCTTTCATCATTGCCATCATCCTGGTTTCCGAGTCTCCCTCCATCTTGGTTCTAACGTTGCAACTTCTAACGACGATGTAACGATACTAGAAGCAATTCGACGGATCCCACTTCTGACACCAATGTAACTTTTATTTTGTGGGTGTGAAGTAAATACGACAGATGTAGTCGAGATAAACACTTTTATTTCCGTAAACAGTAACTTTGTACACTCGTTGCAACAACAAGAAAGTCTTTTCCGATTCTCCAACAGCACGGCTTCGAACTCGTAACACAAAGAACTAACTCTTCTCCGTCGGCATAACTCTCCACATCGTCTGTCCGTCTCCGTCGGCACGACTACTCAACCTTCACATACGTCTCACTGTTCTCCGTCGGCACTACTCAACGCTTCACGTACGTCTGACTGTCTGGACTGTCCCTTCTCACACTTTACCGCTATTTATATCTCCCCGGCACTATTCTGGAAGCTTCAGGAACGTTCACTTATTGCGCTGGAGTACAAAGCAGAAGATTCCAGTAGCCTCTATCCTTTTCTCTCTTTCGGCAAGCGCCCCAACAATGCGGCCATTCTCTGTCTCTTTCCTTCGGCTCCTTTGCGGTAGTGCCGACAATAATGCGATGGGTGACAATTGCGGCTGTCGGCAATTAGATGCGGCGGGCGCGGTGACAATAATATAAACCTTGCCTTCTAGAGAGTTTGAAGGACGTAGAAAAATAGCGAAGAAAAGAGTGAGGTCAATAAAAGCCACACGAAAACTGACGGATAAAAAACTAATAGATCAAAGGGTGTGAGAAGAGCAGAGAGAAATGCGAGGAGAGAAAGAAAGAAAAAGAAAGAGAAAGAAAGCAAGAGAAAGATAGAGAAAGAGAGAAAGAAAGAGAAAGAGAGACAGTGAAAAAGAGGAAGAGGAAGGAAGGAAGGGGAAGGAAGGAAGAGGAAGGAGCGAAGATGAAGGAAGAGGACGGAAGGAAGGAAGAGGAAGGAAGAGGAAGGAAGGAAGAAGAAGGAAGAGGAAGGAAGAGGAAGGAAGGAAGAAGAAGGAAGAGGAAGGAAGGAAGGAAGAGGAAGGAAGAGGAAGGAAGGAAGAAGAAGGAAGAGGAAGGAAGAGGAAGGAAGGAAGAAGAAGGAAGAGGAAGGAAGAGGAAGGAAGAAGAAGAAGGAAGAGGAAGGAAGGAAGGAAGAGGAAGGAAGGAAGAAGAAGGAAGAGGAAGGAAGAGGAAGGAAGGAAGAAGAAGGAAGAGGAAGGAAGAGGAAGGAAGAGGAAGGAAGGAAGAAGAAGGAAGGAAGAAGAAGGTAGAGGAAGGAAGGAAGAAGAAGGAAGAGGAAGGAAGGAAGGAAGAGGAAGGAAGAGGAAGGAGCGAAGATGAAGGAAGAGGACGGAAGGAAGGAAGAGGAAGGAAGAGGAAGGAAGGAAGAAGAAGGAAGAGGAACGAAGGAAGGAAGAGGAAGGAAGACGAAGGAAGAGGAAAGAAGGAAGGAAGAGGAAGGAAGAGGAAGGAAGAAGAAGGAAGAGGAAGGAAGGAAGGAAGAGGAAGGAAGAGGAAGGAAGGAAGGAAGAGGAAGGAAGAGGAAGGAAGAGGAAGGAAGAGGAAGGAGCGAAGATGAAGGAAGAGGACGGAAGGAAGGAAGGAAGAGGAAGGAAGAGGAAGGAAGAGGAAGGAAGAGGAAGGAGCGAAGATGAAGGAAGAGGACGGAAGGAAGGAAGGAAGAGGAAGGAAGAGGAAGGAAGGAAGAGGAAGAAAGAGGAAGGAAGATAAAGGAAGAGGAAGGAAGATAAAGGAAGAGGACGAAAGGAAGGAAGGAAGAGGAAGGAAGAGGAAGGAAGGAAGAGGAAGGAAGAGGAAGGAAGATGAAGGAAGAGGACGGAAGGAAGGAAGGAAGAGGAAGGAAGAGGAAGGAAGGAAGGAAGGAAGAGGAAGGAAGAGGAAGGAAGAGGAAGGAAGAGGAAGGAAGAGGAAGGAAGAGGAAGGAAGAGGAAGGAAGAGGAAGGAAGAGGACGGAAGGAAGGAAGAGGAAGGAAGAGGAAGGAAGAGGAAGGAAGAGGAAGGAAGATGAAGGAAGATGAAGGAAGAGGAAGGAAGAGGAAGGAACAGGAAGGAAGAGGAAGGAAGAGGAAGGAAGATGAAGGAAGAGGACGGAAGGAAGGAAGAGGAAGGAAGAGGAAGGAAGGAAGGAAGGAAGGAAGAGGAAGGAAGAGGAAGGAAGAGGAAGGAAGAGGAAGGAAGAGGAAGGAAGAGGAAGGAAGAGGAAGGAAGAGGAAGGAGCGAAGATGAAGGAAGAGGACGGAAGGAAGGAAGGAAGAGGAAGGAAGAGGAAGGAAGGAAGGAAGGAAGAGGAAGGAAGAGGAAGGAAGAGGAAGGAAGAGGAAGGAAGAGGAAGGAGCGAAGATGAAGGAAGAGGACGGAAGGAAGGAAGGAAGAGGAAGGAAGAGGAAGGAAGGAAGGAAGAGGAAGGAAGAGGAAGGAAGAGGAAGGAAGATAAAGGAAGAGGACGAAAGGAAGGAAGGAAGAGGAAGGAAGGAAGGAAGAGGAAGGAAGAGGAAGGAAGAGGAAGGAAGAGGAAGGAAGATGAAGGAAGAGGACGGAAGGAAGGAAGGAAGAGGAAGGAAGAGGAAGGAAGGAAGGAAGGAAGGAAGAGGAAGGAAGAGGAAGGAAGAGGAAGGAAGAGGAAGGAAGAGGAAGGAGCGAAGATGAAGGAAGAGGACGGAAGGAAGGAAGAGGAAGGAAGAGGAAGGAAGGAAGGAAGAGGAAGGAAGAGGAAGGAAGAGGAAGGAAAAGGAAGGAAGATGAAGGAAGATGAAGGAAGAGGAAGGAAGAGGAAAGAAGCGGAAGGAAGAGGAAGGAAGAGGAAGGAAGAGGAAGGAAGATGAAGGAAGAGGACGGAAGGAAGGAAGGAAGAGGAAGGAAGAGGAAGGAAGGAAGGAAGGAAGAGGAAGGAAGAGGAAGGAAGAGGAAGGAAGAGGAAGGAAGAGGAAGGAAGAGGAAGGAAGAGGAAGGAAGAGGAAGGAAGAGGAAGGAGCGAAGATGAAGGACGAGGACGGAAGGAAGGAAGGAAGAGGAAGGAAGAGGAAGGAAGGAAGGAAGAGGAAGGAAGAGGAAGGAAGATGAAGGAAGAGGAAAGAAGGAAGGAAGAGGAAGGAAGAGGAAGGAGCGAAGAGGAAGGAAGAGGAAGGAAGAAGAAGAAGGAAGAGGAAGGAAGGAAGAAGAAGGAAGAGGAAGGAAGGAAGGAAGAGGAAGGAAGAGGAAGGAAGAGGAAAGAAGGAAGGAAGAGGAAGGAAGAGGAAGGAAGAAGAAGGAAGAGGAAGGAAGGAAGAGGAAGGAAGAGGAAGGAAGGAAGGAAGAGGAAGGAAGAGGAAGGAAGAGGAAGGAGCGAAGATGAAGGAAGAGGACGGAAGGAAGGAAGGAAGAGGAAGGAAGAGGAAGGAAGGAAGGAAGGAAGAGGAAGGAAGAGGAAGGAAGAGGAAGGAAGAGGAAGGAGCGAAGATGAAGGAAGAGGACGGAAGGAAGGAAGGAAGAGGAAGGAAGAGGAAGGAAGAGGAAGGAAGATGAAGGAAGAGGACGGAAGGAAGGAAGGAAGAGGAAGGAAGGAAGGAAGAGGAAGGAAGAGGAAGGAAGAGGAAGGAAGAGGAAGGAAGAGGAAGGAAGATGAAGGAAGAGGACGGAAGGAAGGAAGAGGAAGGAAGAGGAAGGAAGAGGAAGGAAGGAAGAGGAAGGAGGAGGAAGGAAGAGGAAGGAAGAGGAAGGAGCGAAGATGAAGGAAGAGGACGGAAGGAAGGAAGGAAGAGGAAGGAAGAGGAAGGAAGGAAGGAAGAGGAAGGAAGACGAAGGAAGAGGAAGGAAGATGAAGGAAGAGGACGGAAGGAAGGAAGAGGAAGGAAGAGGAAGGAAGAGGAAGGAAGGAAGAGGAAGGAAGGAAGGAAGGAAGAGGAAGGAGCGAAGATGAAGGAGGAGGACGGAAGGAAGGAAGGAAGAGGAAGGAAGAGGAAGGAAGGAAGAGGAAGAAAGATGAAGGAAGAGGACGGAAGGAAGGAAGAGGAAGGAAGAGGAAGGAAGAGGAAGGAAGAGGAAGGAGCGAAGATGAAGGAAGAGGACGGAAGGAAGGAAGGAAGAGGAAGGAAGAGGAAGGAAGGAAGGAAGGAAGAGGAAGGAAGAGGAAGGAAGAGGAAGGAAGAGGAAGGAAGATGAAGGAAGAGGACGGAAGGAAGGAAGGAAGAGGAAGGAGGAGGAAGGAAGGAAGAGGAAGGAAGAGGAAGGAAGATGAAGGAAGAGGACGGAAGGAAGGAAGAGGAAGGAAGGAAGGAAGGAAGAGGAAGGAAGTGGAAGGAAGATGAAGGAAGAGGACGGAAGGAAGGAAGGAAGAGGAAGGAAGAGGAAGGAAGGAAGGAAGAGGAAGGAAGAGGGAGGAAGAGGAAGGAAGAGGAAGGAAGAGGAAGGAAGAGGAAGGAGCGAAGATGAAGGAAGAGGACGGAAGGAAGGAAGGAAGAGGAAGGAAGAGGAAGGAAGATGAAGGAAGAGGACGGAAGGAAGGAAGAGGAAGGAAGAGGAAGGAAGGAAGGAACAGGAAGGAAGAGGAAGGAAGATGAAGGAAGAGGAAGGAAGGAAGAGGAAGGAAGAGGAAGGAAGGAAGAGGAAGGAAGAGGAAGGAAGAGGAAGGAAGAGGATGGAGCGAAGATGAAGGAAGAGGACGGAAGGAAGGAAGGAAGAGGAAGGAAGGAAGGAAGAGGAAGGAAGAGGAAGGAAGAGGAAGGAAGATGAAGGAAGAGGACGGAAGGAAGGAAGAGGAAGGAAGAGGAAGGAAGGAAGAGGAAGGAAGGAAGAGGAAGGAAGGAAGAAGAAGGAAGAGGAAGGATGGAAGGAATAGGAAGGAAGAGGAAGGAAGGAAGAAGGAAGAGGAAGGAAGGAAGGAAGAGGAAGGAAGGAAGGAAGAAGAAGAAGGAAGAGGAAGGAAGGAAGAAGAAGGAAGAGGAAGGAAGGAAGAAGAAGGAAGAGGAAGGAAGGAAGGAAGAGGAAGGAAGAGGAAGGAGCGAAGATGAAGGAAGAGGACGGAAGGAAGGAAGAGGAAGGAAGAGGAAGGAAGGAAGAAGAAGGAAGAGGAACGAAGGAAGAGGAAGGAAGAGGAAGGAAGGAAGAAGAAGAAGGAAGAGGAAGGAAGGAAGAAGAAGGAAGAGGAAGGAAGGAAGAAGAAGGAAGAGGAAGGAAGGAAGGAAGAGGAAGGAAGAGGAAGGAGCGAAGATGAAGGAAGAGGACGGAAGGAAGGAAGAGGAAGGAAGAGGAAGGAAGGAAGAAGAAGGAAGAGGAACGAAGGAAGAGGAAGGAAGAGGAAGGAAGAGGAAGGAAGGAAGAAGAAGAAGGAAGAGGAAGGAAGGAAGAAGAAGGAAGAGGAAGGAAGGAAGAGGAAGGAAGAGGAAGGAAGAGGAAAGAAGGAAGGAAGAGGAAGGAAGAGGAAGGAAGAAGAAGGAAGAGGAAGGAAGGAAGGAAGAGGAAGGAAGAGGAAGGAAGGAAGGAAGAGGAAGGAAGAGGAAGGAAGAGGAAGGAAGGAAGGAAGGAAGAGGAACGAATGAAGAGGGAGGTAGGAAGAGGAAGGAAGGAGGAGAAGGGGGAGGGAAGGAAGGACGGAAGGTAGGTGAGAAGGAAGGAAGGAGGGAAGGACAGAAGGAAGGAAGAGGAACGAATGAAGAGGGAGGTAGGAAGAGGAAGGAAGGAGGAGAAGGGGGAGGGAAGGAAGGACGGAAGGAAGGTGAGAAGGAAGGAAGGAGGGAAGGACAGAAGGAAGGTAGGAAAGAGGAAGGAAGGAAGGAACAAATAAACAAAGATAAGTATATTTTGCCAAGATTCACAAGGTTAAGAAATGGTGGGATAAACAGCAAGTGAAGGACTGAGGCAATGCATATGCTGTGAAAGTGGGGTTATAGTGAAATAGGGATAGTAAATATTAGTGAAGTTATAACGAAAATCGATTAATAATAGCTGAAAGAATGAAGCTGACGAGAAACGCTGAGAAAGAGAGGAAGTTAAGAAACATGGGAGATAAAATAAATCAGAAAACAGAAATTGCAATAGAGAGTGAAGCCAGAATTGGTTTCGTGAACAGGTAGGAAGCAATCCTCTAAAACTGATATTGGAGGACGAGGAAGGGACACAATACAATCAAAGTACCCCAAATAGAGGAAAGTTGTAACATGTGCAAATGTTCATGTAACCAAAGAAAATCAAATTCAACTCAATTCGAATTTGCCTTCTAATTAAATGTACGCTGCTTGTGGAATCATGTCAGAAATGTTGAGTAACAGTTTGGGCTGTAAGGTACACATGGAGAGGAGTACTTCGTGCACTCCGACCTACGCTACACCTATTGCGCGTACCACCACCTAGGATGAAGGGATGAAATGAACAACTGTTGGCTACAGGCCACAGGCAGGCCGCAGGGAGACGCGAAAGACAGTTTTTAACTTGAAGGCCCGTCCCACAACCGAGTCACATAGAGAGGGCGATGAACGACCGGTTTAAATAGGCAGCCCTTTGGTGTACATCGGTAATACTACTCCTTTGGTGCAAGAATCCGCGCCACACACCAAGAAACCTAGAAGAACACCGGGTAACTCAGTAGGTTAGGCGCTAGCCTACTGGTGGGATTAGCAGACCTAGTCGCGGTTACAAACCGCCAATGGTTTTAAAGCATGCTTCAAAGTGACAGCGCAATATCAGTTGATTTACCGGCATGTGAAAGAACTACTGATGGATGAAATTGTCATCATCTTTGGCCTGACCACTCCATTGTCGTTGGGCCACGTCTTTACAAGCAGTTGTGTAAGGTAGCTTAACCTTGAGCGTCTCTTAGGCGCTCGGCCGCCGTCACAATATAGTAAAAGCAAACAAAATCTCATGTGTTACATTAACGTGATGTTTGGTATCCAATATCGTTTATATATATATATATATATATATATATACACACATATAACTTCCACAAACTGTTCTGAAGAAATTTTATTTTACTATCTACTTCATGTCAATTCAGATAAACCTGTGCAGAAATAGTTTCATTACACGTCGTTGAAGATAATAGGGGATAGAGGGAACCCAAATTGATATTCTAATGCAGCGATGTCCAACCTTGTATCGTATGTGCCGAGGATGTCACCATGTTGCTCTACCGTACGTCCTTCGTTTTGTGCATGAAGCATTTCCCCTTCAAATTCGCCTTCCCCTCTTTCTCAAAGGGTTGAGTATCACTGTTTAAAATTCGGGTCGC
The DNA here is from genome assembly GCA_030765045.1 of Tenodera sinensis. Classification (NCBI taxonomy): domain Eukaryota; kingdom Metazoa; phylum Arthropoda; class Insecta; order Mantodea; family Mantidae; genus Tenodera; species Tenodera sinensis. The sequence continues at coordinate 76,581,615 of CM060964.1, read as the reverse complement.
TATATATCGGCCTAGAAATTCCAGTCTTTCCAGGACATCACCAGAAACAACAAAATATTCACATTCTTTTTTTTAAAAATGACATGGTGTGCACAAATTCAATCCAAGAGTAATGGAAATACTGGAATGGCCGATGTTACAAAATAAATTATTTAAAATAAATCGTCCGCTTAAAGAGGTCTACATTTTCTGTGTGGTAAGTTTGTCTCTCTTATCTTACCAGTTATACACAGTTTATAGTTTTCTTCCAGACGAAGAGGACTTCACAGGTTATTCCCAGAAAAATCGTTTCCAGTATATTTGAGAAACTTTCGACTGCTGGCTTATTTACGAAAAGGTGAATTGCGAGAAAAATCCGTGCTACGTCATTTTCGGCCATAAAAGCAAATGCGGTGTTGAGAGAAGCAAGTCGTTAACTGTTGAACGAAACAGCTGTTAGCAGTTAGTTTGATGTGTGTGTGGGGGTGGGATGGGGGTGTGAGTGTGTGTGTGTGTGTGTGTGTGTGTGTGTGTGTGTGTGTGTGTGTGTGTGTGTGTGTGTAAAGTCACTGCTAAGAGAATGAAGTACCCTCAGACAATTGTAGAGACTTAATCATCGCGTTGGAGTTGTTTGTTGTGTGAAGCAGTTTTTAGTTTAGCCTGTTTCAGTGAGTGTGAGTGTATCGACGGAATATGTTTGTGAGACACAGAGTAGAACTTAAAGACAGTGAAGTACGTGTCAAGGTTAAGAGAGGACAGAACAGCTGTGAGGTGCAAGGTCACGAAGAATTTTAATTTGTGTTAACGATAAAAAGGAGGAGTGTTTTTGTGATTCAATTTTAATGGAAATACAGTGACAGAACAAAATGACGGATTTGTCAATTGTCACAGTATGATCCTGTTCTAGGTGCAGGTAAAGCTAGAGGAACAAATACAGTATAAAAAGAAAATGTTATTAAAAGATGGGTGGAATTGAATTGCACCAATAAACCACACTATTCATTGCCCTTAAAGAGGACCCACTAAAGCAGTTTGTTCCATTTGGGAAACAGTCATAGCGTAGTCGTTGATTTTCTGAAACGATGGTAGAAAGAAAAGGGAAAATGAGTAGATGCCACGATAAGACTGGATAGTCAATGGATATCAGCCAGAAGTTCCTCTCGCCATTCCATGTGTATCTGAAGCGGGTTTAAGAGTGAGCGTTCACCTGAAAGGAACGCGGGACTTTTGACGATGGCTGTGGAGCCCCATTGGGAAGAACAGTTTAGCGTAAGCATGCAAAGTACCGCACCGGTTTTTACGACTTAGTGCTGGTACCTTGCAGAAACCTCTTGAGAGAATTGTTTCCCTTCTTTTTACACTGTGTTCCACAAGGTAATTCGAGAGCTGGTGAACATTTTACGCACTTTTTCTCTCTCTCCCTTCTGCGGTAGGAGCTTCAGCTGAGAGCAGACTAGCACCTCTTAAGCTCTGGGAAAACAACGTTTTTATTCTGATCAAGAAAACGTTACGCATTTCTTTCAATGTGCATTAAAATTTATCTCGTATTACCTACATAGAACTCAGTGAAAAACAATGCTTTGCCTACAATTACTCGTGCGGTGTAATTTACTACAAGATACCGAGTGTGATGGCTCTGCGGTAACGTCTGTGGCCCGCATTCGGGAGGTCGTGGGTTTGATACCCACGGCCAACATTCCTGACTCATGTTTTTTTTTCTGGAACTTACCCGGATCGCCAGGCAAATGCTGGGAAGGATGATTACATCCCTCGAATTTCCAGTTCCTCTCTTTCATTTCACTTTCATTTCTATCCGGTGTTTCTGGGTCAGAAGTGTTGGCAAGGACGAGTTTGGCGCTGCTGTTGGGGAATTTGCGAACTGTAGCTGCTGTTCTGGACGGTTGGGTGGCGTTGTAAGTCGCCTGACCTGCCGGAATGGACCTCTGTGTAAACCAATGTACCCGGTGGCTGCTTGGCGAATCCTGGTGTCGAGATGAATCTCCAGCACACGTTAAGGACCCTCACGTTAGCTCGGGCTACAAGTCCAGCTTCCAACGTGCTCCTAGAGTGCTCTCATTTCATCGCTTCCTCCCGCTGTCTGATATACAATAGCCTAAACAGTTGCTTCAAGTTGTGCCTTTTCTGGGTCGGCCTGTGATTACTTTTATTTTAAACATCTTGAAACTTACTGCTTAGCCCTTCAAGAGAATTGCTAAAGAAATAAATACACACAAAACTTCTAGTTCATGAGCGCGATACAGGATTTGTCGAATAAGTATCATTGTTGAAGTCATAAAAATAAATTTATTGAAGAAATACGTACAGTTAGTTATTATTCTTTAAAATACGACCCTCGTACATCATCAAAAAACTACCAGCCGTTTTTTTTCAGGCTCTGTGCGCCCCTTGCAACCTCAAAGCTATTCAGGCACTCCTATGAAGCCCGCTCGGACCGTCTCGTCTTCTTAAAATGATGTCCTGTCAGATTTTCTTTGATCCGGGAGAACAAAAGCCTCAAGGGAGTCATATCTGGTCTGTAGGATGAATGGGGTAGTGTGTTCACTTTGTATTTGATCAATGCCTTACATAAAATTTGTTATTCGTATATTGTAGCGATGGAGGATCCAAGTAACCACGGGGTCTCTTTGGACACGGCGGTCCCAAAGCCACATTTTCATCGGTTTGTACCGATGTGGGACGTCCAGTGCATTGTTCGTCTTCGGTGTCTTCCCGGCTAGTTTTACCTTTCGTTCTTCGAATCATATCAAAGGTCTCTGCAGCAGGCTTGTTCAGTTTAAGGCAAACAGTACACGGCTGGCAGTAATTCCGCAATAACTTCTATTAAAGTTTATTCCTCTATGGTGATTGTAAAATTCCAAGGATAGAAGAAGCATATGAATCCAAGGGACACATGCAGTTGTGTGCCTTCTACTATCATCACAACCACAAAAAATTACAAATAAACACTTAAAAATAAACGCAGTTCGCTCAGTCATGTCATGCATACTGGTAGAACGTCACCATTTTTCCTGTAGTGATAACGTTGTCATCAAACATTTGGCTGTTTTCCGTAATCAATAGTCACCAGTGCACGCTGTGATAGTTTACTACTACAAAGCCATTAAACTATGTCCTACTTAGGTATATTGTAAAACAAACGGATGCATAGTAAGTTTACTTAGACTTTTATTTGTTTTATTTTAAGAAGGTATCTACTTTAAAAGGTATCCGATTCTACACATCGTGATTCCATGTGTATTTTATATATCATACATTCATTGCTCTCGAACCATATCAGGTTTTCTCAGAATTACAACAGCTGTTATTTATGCATCAATCCAGGGTTATTACAATAGGAGTAGACAAGCTAGAAGTCTCATGAAACACAAACTGCAATATCAACATAAATTTTCCGTTCACAAACTAAGTTTCAAGATTTTCTCTACAAGACAATGCAAACAGATTCATTATATCATTAGTAGTTACTCATCTATAACAAATTGAAAGTGTCTATCTATTCTACAATTACCCTATATAAGAGAAACCATTCTTCATTCGCATACACAAAATAATATAGATTCAAGTTCTCCGTTATACACATCCAAATTTAAGGCACAAAATCAATTCTTGATCTAGAATTAATTAGTTTAGCTTCTTGAACTGAACTAAATAATTCTATACGGCTGTTAGCTTCAATAACTTTGTAGCTACTTGGATAACTAGAAGCAGTTCTCACTTTCTGAGAAAGACGCCTGCTTTTTGTAGAGGGATTTTCCAGAGGATATTCTGTATTATCCCGAGTTTTTCTTATAAGCACACTATATTGTTTTCTATGTAGTAGGGATGGGACCTCATACCCACGATACCTCGATACTCTCAATACTCGGTAGTATCGAAGTAGGTATGTCTAATACTTTCAGATACTTTTGAAATGTTAATTTTTACATTATTAAAAGCTGTTGCGTTAAACTACACCAGATAAGGAATGAAAGAAGTCAAGATTTTGTGTTATTGCCTCGCACGTGTCCTCATAGGGTTGCCGGACTATAGTTCCTAATAGGCCCTGACTTCGTTTTCTGTGAGTGAATGAATGCAACATTTCATAGAATTTTGTGTCTAAGTGGAAGCATGTAAACAATGGGCAAAAGAGTGCAGGTAATTATATAACGTGCAAGTTACTTAGTTATAAATGAAGCTGATTTAGCTGACGCACAAAATCACGTTTCTGCACTAGATGGTCTAGGTGACCCACCCTCAGCCATTACACTTACCTACTCCGTGACCCACATCTGTGAATCCTGCACAAACAAACTAGAACTTAAGATGTGAGACAATGCAACGCATGGAAATGTTGTTCTTTGATTCCACCTGTCTGCTTCGCAAATGAACCTCGGGTCACGACCGTACCTTACAGGTATACTATACGACTAATTTCCATAAATATTTTCTTTTATCAATGTGCTAGCTTTCACAAAAGTAAATACCCAACTGCAGTGAGACCTGCGCGAAGGGTCGTATGATTCTCAGGCGTTCCTAAATAGATAGTATGAGAATGAAATTTGTCATATACGTATGCTTCCCTTGCTGTTCAGAGGGGATGGCAGCCATTGGCTCCCCTCGCAACTTTGAATCAATCACTCTAAATTAATGCGTAAATATTGCAAATTCAGCGTTACTACATCTGCAGAAAATATGTAACTATTGGGTTTTGACTAAACAGCGGACCAGAAGTAAAAAAAAAAAAAACGATGCCAGTGTTGAGCTCTTTGCTTACCAAAGTAATACTGAGGTGACTTACTGATGTAATACATTTAAAATATGATATACTTAATAGGTGTTATAGTTAAATTATATTAACTTCATAGTCAAGCCCTTCACCTTGTGTTGTAGCAGATACCATACAGAAATTACACCTCAGTGAGGCAAATTAAGTTAAATTACTTCTGCTCTTAAAATTCCCAATAGTTTTTCCTGAAACTTTGGAGGATTGTTCTATAAAGCATGAAAATTATTTCAAGTGTTTACTTACAAACATAGCTTATGCTGTTAAGTCTATAAAAATTCTTTCATCCTGCAGAAAAATAATAAAATTTACTCTTAAAGCAGGTGAACCTCAGTATCAGAAAATATCGAGGTAGCTCAAATTTTCAGTGCGTGTGTGCAAAACATAGTTGAGCTGAACCACAAGAATAGTCCACTTTTACATTTCTGAACTTGCAAGTATTGTTTTTTAACAACCAGTGAACTGATATACATATATGAATAACTGAGGTTCAGAAGATAGCTGATTACACTAAGGACAATCATGCAAAATTATAATTCTGTATTGTAAGTAGTATCTAAGAAAGTAGTATCTTAGGAGTAAATTTTATTATTTTTCTGCTGGATGAAATAATTTCATTGATTTAATCACATGAACTATGCGAATAAACACTTAAACAATTTTCGTGATTTATAAAATAATTATTCAAAGTTTCAGGCAAACCCATTGAGAAGTTTAATATAAGCGGTAATTTAACTTGTTTAACTCACTAAGGTGTAATTTATGTATGTTCAGACTACTTTGTCCGCTTAAAATAAACCTAATAGCCAAGCCTTAAAAATGTGTGCTTATGCTAAGACCTGTATACAGTACGTGCAAAACATCTGGAATTGTGAACCATCTGCCAAGCCTAGGAACTGTTTTATGTTTAACTTACTCTGCATCGAAAGCGATTGTGTGTTCTAAGAGAGCAGTAAACAATGCTTTGTCTTATATTTGTAATATTCATTACAATGGCCGTTTTGAAAATTAACTGAGCAACTATTAATAATCAGAGAAGGGAAATCATTGCAAATATCCTCGACTTCATGAAGCAAGAGATAAAGATGAATGAATGAAGATGTGATGCAGCATATATTCAGATTGGGGATATTTGACATTGACTGTCCCACGCACTCCTCCAGCATGCAGTCGACGGGTCACCTCCTGATCTGGTATGTAACTCGCTCCGTAGCTGTCATTAAGATGCTCATATGTCTAGATCTGTTGCGCCAATTGTACAGTTGGAGGCGAAGTGAATTTCAGAGAGGATGTCCACCTGTCACATGACCTGCCATCGGTTTGTCGAGGAAGCAGAGCTGACTGCACGGTTCTCTCAACACAAGAGACCATAAAATAAATCAGATTCTTAAAAGAGTTCTACCATTATATCCTAAGCCACTGTCTAACAAGTATTTCTATATCCTCTTTGTCGCTTTGTTTACTGCATTATATTCGAGGAAAAACGTAGAGAAATAATCCTGGGATATGCTCTGCTGTTATCGAAATACAGATTAAAAATGCTTACCTCAAATTTTAGAACCAATTATCTGTAAACATTCCTTACGAGTTGTTTTTTTATCATTCGTTATTCAATATGAAAGCACTACTTCATGTGACTTGATATTGACGGATTTAATAATGTTTTATGGATTTGAACCTTTCATTTCTTTACTAAGTAAAGCAACAAAGGCTTATCGTTATTCACTGAAAAGGAGAGAAGAGTTGGATTAATGCAAACAATTAAATTACCTCTTGTACAAATCTAGTTCTTTTTGTGATAACGTATAAATGTATAAGCAGGAAAATGGAAGGAATGATGCTTTGTGAAATCCGTTCGTTCCGCGTGCTGTTATTTTCCTTGTTTTTGGCGTATAATTATTGTTCCTATATGCATGGCTGTAGTGCTGGGAACCTCTCATGCTTCAGCGCCTAACTTTCAATTATGAACCGTAAATACCCCAGGAGAGCAAAAGTTTAGCAGCATTCAAACTTTCCTTTTCACCGAAGCATGGTACAACAAGCATATTAAGAACTACACAAGCCCCGAATTTCCCTTATTACTTTCGAGGTGGTTTCATAAATGAGATTAGCTTCTGTGTTTTAGAAACACATTTTACCATGCTTGCTTTTACAATTGACTGACTGAAAGTTTTACAAATTAATAGCTGTTATGCCACTTCAAAAACCATAGAGGCTTATAAAATTCCCAGCTATGTACACAACAAAAGGAAGCCTAATGCACAGTGGCCAAATTATGACGCATGGTCTATACTATAAAAGACATTCGCACCAATAAGGAAGTAGGAAGATAAGGCAATCTGCCATTTTGTGGCACATGCATATTATATCACATGCGGATCTGATATATTTAGTTATATACAGAGTGTATCTTTATTGGTATCCAATATTTCGGGGATGCCCTCCCAACACCAAAACAGTCAAAACGGCTACCTTGTTCACCAACATTTTCACGAATTTGAGAGCAAATTGCTCATTTGAGAGAAGTGGTTAGGATGTTGGGAAACCAAGAGACGTACGCGGCATTGACCGTGAAGAACGAGTTAGGGAGCGAGGCGTTAGCCACATAACTAGCTGGATAGTTTTGCATGAAAAGGTACCTTCAGCCGTTCTAAGAATTAAATATAACGCACTTTATGTCAAGAGGTACTATCTATCACTGCATGTTACAGAATTGTGCGATGATTATGAATTTCTTAGTATGCACCTTCTTCACTGATGAGGCTGGGTTTATTTGCAATTTGCATAATACTTATAATCGAACCTATGAAAATCCTCATAAAGTGCGATAGGCCAGATTTCAACAGAGGTGTAAACTTTTGGGGTGGAATCATTCATGATTCCATATTTCTTTCCTCTGCGTCTGAATGCAAAGACGCATCAACAGTTTGTCAGAAATGAGTTGCAACACTTAATTGTTGATATGCAAACGAAAGTCATCCAATTGATGTGATTTTTACAGGATGGCGTGGCGGTTCACTTCAATGAGATAGACGTAGTTTATTGAATGATAAATTCTCACATGAATGGATTGGTCGAGGGGGATTCATTGCATGGCCCGCTAGATCTACTGATTTGAATCCAATGGATTTCTTTGTCTGGGAACATATAAAACCCTTGACTTATGGGACTCCTATTCTGGATATTGACAGTCTGAAAGTGCATTTTCACACTGGGCTATTAAACAACCAGCTGTGTTTAGAATTGGGGTTCGAAATGAGACAAATCAGAAATCCAAACAGAATAAATATTTTAAAAGTTATTAATCTAGCTAGAAATACCTTATATCTTTTCCGTACAGTGCCAATCAAAATAGTCTAAGTTCAAATATACTCTTAAGGGTAGTTTAAGACTGAAATGATAGAAATCTTACACGTATCGTTCAAATCAACGAGTCTCCTAAACCACTTAATCTCCACTGCGATATTCTGCTGAAATATACCTACATATATTTTGCATTTCAGCAGGAGTATCATTCACGTTGTTTTAATAGTTTTGCTATATTAGGGAAATATATTTTATGACCTTTTCCTAAAACCAAATTGGCAATATCTCGATCTACCTTTTCTCAAAAGCTATAAGTTCCATGTTATAAAACTTTGCATATATCTGTACTATAAGGTACTAAACTAACTGAAATAAAAAAAAATATTGTGATTGTGCGTTATGTAACTTAGGTTATATGTTGTTGATCCTTTTAGAAAATAAAAGTCTGTAGAACTCCACTGTTGCTGCATTGGTTTATCAAAGAGGTACAATTTCTTAGTTTTCGTCCAGAAACACAGAAATGATGTATCTATAATGTACTCCATTGCTACACAATACTGTTTCAAGGTTCTGAAAAATACTTATGTAAAAATACAAAGGAAACATGAGAAAATTCCTGAAATCAATCATAGCTATTGATTAAAAACGACCAGAAACACAGGGCTTTGAGTGATACAACTCAGATCTCTGTTACTTCAGTCTTTAACTTACCTTTAAACTATATTAGCAAACACTTTAGCTAAACACTTGTAAAGGTAATTTCTCGGACTTATGTTCTATACAAGCAGCATTAATTGGTTTACTAGAACTCACAGGCTTTTACCAAGTAGAGCACAAAATTAAGTATTTCTTGACAAAATGCGAAATATATTGGAAGAGGTAACAAATGTGTTCAAGAAACTCCATTACCGAAACGGAGCTTATACAGAAATGTAGAAAAATAGGAGATGGCATAAGAAATAAAAGCAGTTCTACCATTTGATGGAGTTCAAAGAAGCATTCTAATAAAAATGGCAGTTGAGGTTTAGTGAGAAGGGGTTTAAGTCCAAGTTGGGATGTCACTTGAAGTTGGAAAACTAAGAAGCTTATCCATTGGTCTGGAAAGTCATTCTATCCCCCTGCTCCCAAATGTTCCCCTCCCCGCAGTCTCCCTTTCGCTGACAAAGGAAAGCCATGAGAAAAGGAAAGAACATCGAAGGTTTAATGAAACTTCTCTCCTTATTTCCCTGACAGGAAGGTAAAGTTTACTTAACTTTCTGGCGAAACGTCAACACGTATGTAATAAAAACATCATTGAAACAGTATAACGCTACGTTAGTTTAAAGATCATTATGGATATAACTTATGAAACTCGGCGATAAAACTTCACACTTTTCTCCATATAATATTTTATGCAGCGCAGGAACTCAAATAGTTTAATATTGTGAATAAGCATGAAGAGTGGAAACAATGGAGTAGACTCAAGAGAGTTTAGTTACAAGTGTACAAGTGTAATTTGGCAGTACTTTCTGATAGAATTATTTTAAAAATACTGAGCGAGATGGCCCAGACGATGCCTGAGAGCCATATTCGGTAGGTCCCGGGCTCAAATTCTCTGAGGCTTTTTGTGGTTTCCCCTCAGTCACCAAGATAAATGCCGGATTAGATATTAATACCATTACCCAAAGTTCCACCTTACGTCTAATAGAATAGTTAAATTGAAAAATATGTAGTAATAGCGAATGTGCTGCACTATCTACAGATAATGAAAACAGGTAGACTAGACTGCATCCTAGTGCCATCTAAACGGCACATATAAGCACAGTTGCTAAGCACAAGGGTCTCTGTGGACACGTGTCGAAGCTGCCTGCCACTTGCATAAATACAGTTGCCCTGAACTAAGGCCTCCGTGTGCACTTGACGAAGCAGCATGGTGTAGTACAGAGATGAGATCTAGGAGGCTGATGTTCTCTCTGTAAGTTGATAAGTAAGTAAAATATGTTATTAATGAAAAGTTAAATGCACTTTCAGTAACTGCCGGTCTGGGTACCTCTATTGGTTAGGCGCTGGCTCACTGATCTCAAGATTTTGGGTTCAAATCCGGCCCAGACCATTGGTTTTTAACTATGCTTACATGTCACCACTCCATACCAGTAGATTTAATGGTATGTAAAAGAATTCCCCGGGATGAAATTCGGGCACACCGGCGGTGCTGATAGGATCTTGGCAATTGGCATATCGTTGGTGTCTCACTGAAATTGCGGCGCAACGTCCATCAATCAGGTGCCTCTGTCCCTACAAACAACATGGTGCGTCACTTATTTGTGGAAGAACATGCGTTTGTTTGCAATGTTTACTTTAAGCATGAATCTGGTCGCCGTTTGTGCAGGGTTGAAGGATTCTCAAACCTGTACCACCTGCAAGAAAAACTATACACGCGATCGTTAATAAATATGAACCTTCGGATTCGGTGTTAGACAGAAAACATTCCAAATCGATTTTAACAGAAAATAAACTAGATGAAATCGGTGTAAATCGAAAATCGCTACACAACCTAGCTCAACAAATTAATGTGAACACAGTCGATTTTTGGCTTCAGAAAAACCTGTGTTATTGCGTAAAACGCAATATGACCTAATATTGTGGTGTGGTGTATGATGAGCACTAGAAAAATAAACAGAGGGTATTTTGTTCAATTAAACAATAATGTTGCCCGTTTGAGAGGTAAGGATTTTAGTGCACCTATGCTGGACTATTTACCCCGTGACTTTCGGTTCTCTCGTGCAGTGGTGAGAGCCGGCGAAAGCGTTACCATATATTTTAATCACCCTATATTTAGCCCTAACATTATCAAGGTGGATACTTTATGCCCACATTCTATATATCTTCAAATTTCACCTTTTAATGTCTTAATTAAAGCCAGTTATTGTCAATCACTGTTTCTACTATTGCATTGCGTGGTTGTTTCAATGTTTTCATTGTTGGTCTTTTTTGAGAAATAATGAAATGTAATGCTCTGTAGGTATAATGTGATTTATGTGAAAAACTAAAACAGGAATAGTGAAACAACATTAAATATTACCTTTATATGTAACTTTGACAAGATATAATACCCAATTTTATAATAAATTTGTTTTAAAAATTGCTGAGACTTTTGTTACCAGTGGTGGTCACCTCTGTTGGTAGTATAAGTTCTGTAATAAGGATGAGCGTAATATATTATGTAATTAATGTATAAAGGAATAGTTAAACAGTGTTAAATATTACCTTTATAAACATGACAAGATATGATAACCAACTTTGAAACAAATTTGTTTTAAAAATTGCTCAGTTTGTAACTAGTGGTGGTCACTAAGTACCCCAACCCCCTTTGGTAAAATCTAAGTTCGGGAATGAGGCTTCGTGATGCTAGTGTTAAACTACATTTTCTGTGCACGTATTGAGATTACAGGTAGACTACAACGGAAATACTGGGCTGTGTAAGAACTTCCAATAACTTGTCCAAGTCATGCTTAGGCTGAAACGTTTGGGCATGTGGCACTTAACGTGTGACTGACAGGCTTGCGTGCTTGCGCTCCAAGAGGCGTATTTTAAATACAGCGCACAACCTATCTAAAAACCTGACACCACCAGTTCAGGTAATTTGTGTTTCTGAAGTCAGTATAATTATTACTGTGAAGGGGTTTTGCCAAACACGGTCGTCTCTTGCTGCTTCTACCATTTAGCACAGTAGATATTCATGGGAATATAGTGTAGGATTACAAGCATTAATAACCCAGAGAACTAGCTTCAAACTTACATTATGTTAGCATTGTCATTAGTGCCTGAAAGGAAAGAAGTTGACAGTTTCGAAGCTTCGAGGGATGAGGCCTGTAACGAGTTATTATGGATAACTTATTACTTAAATTTGAACTTTATTTCAGGGTGCAGATTACAAGGAATACTATACTATTGATCTACGGACTCAATACAACAACTTGTGTTCGAAAAGCATCATCCTCACTTCTAATCAGCTCAGTTAGAACTATGAAAAGAGAGGGCGAAATCTGGCATGTGGTGATGCCTGAAGCAGGAGTACCTCAGGCTCTAAAACCTCCTCATACACCGGTAGGTGTAAAAATAGTCTTCAATCCGCAGGAGGCGAAATCGGTTGTTGTAACCAATAGCGCCCCAAACCATCACACCTGGTGTTTCTCCGCTATGGCGCTCAACAATATGGGCCACTAGGATACCATCGAACACGTATGTAGCCATAACAGTAGGATAGGTTGAAGCGGGACTCGTCTGAAAAGACTACAGTTTGTTCATCAGCTCATGGTCCCTGGCAGGAATGCAGCGAGCCACTACGTCAGTAAACAATTCCAGATAAACAGAGATATGTCATGCGTCTGGTCGCTCTTGCGATAGTAGTACCAACCTCGGAATGTGTATTCACGCTACATCAACCAAAGAAGTCATTCAAAGTGGCGAATGTTATTTTTAGTTCATGCAGCATATTTAGCTTATAAAACGTAAAATATATTTTCAGCTACTCCGTCGTTCTCCCACTGATCATTTTCTACCTTTTCTATGTGTTTTCAATAATCCTGCCAGTCTGTTTCAGCCACAAGTTATATACCCTCGAGCTATATCGCGCAATTCCTGTAAAGAAAACTCATCTATTATATTTCTCTAACTATCCGTTTTACCTTGGTCCTAAGTAGTTCTATGGGATTGAGATCACACATGTATGGGGGCAAACAAACGACAGTGTAGTTCAATGAAACCCAAAAGGCGTCCATTTTAGAAACCTTTTTAGGTTCGTTTGTTTCAATCATCGTGTAAATATCTGTTTTACACCTAGAACTCTGAAACCCTTTGCTCTGCAACCACAATATCAGTAGATTTCACAGCACTCCTCGGCGGGGGTTTATCAACTTCTACACTCATATTTTTTTACTTCCGAGATAACGCTACTGACTTGTCCAATTTTTAACTGAAGTTAAGAGATATTAGCATATTAGCGAGCAAACATAGCGGGAATAACACTGGACGGAAGTTGGCAACTTAACCAGCAGTAATGTTATCTAGGGTGTTTACAAAACACTACGTGGAATCTCTCCCCCTCCCCCTTAGTCCTCTCCCGAGTCCCCTCCCCCTCAGTCCCTAGGGCCACGAGGTAGTGAACAGACAGTAGTTGTGTTGGCAAGTTTTGAGTATCGACAGTTTTGAGTTCAGGGTGGAATAAACATACCCAGAGTGAAAAGTAATGCAAGTTACCTGGTAAAGTCCTATATTGTCAGCCATATGGTAAAGCGATAACGACATATCGCAAGTGATACATCATTTAAGTGGCAACAGACATAAGGCAGCTATTTCACGCTTTACGGAAAAAAAAAAGAAAAAAGAAAAAAGAAAAAAAAGAGAAAAGACTTATCAATGATCCAGTGGCAAATGCTTCAGCAGGACCTTCCAAATTTTCAGTGTATTGTGAGGATTTGTGCAGAGCATTAATTACAGCGGACATACCCATTTCGAAGGTGAACCAACCTCAATTTAAAACATTCCTGACAAGATATAGAAATACTGACACACCTGATGAATCAACTTCACGAAAACATTACTTTCCCATGTGCTACAAAGAAACTGTGACGTATATATGCAAAATTTGTGCTAATGAACGCGTAGGTGAAATGCCAGATTCTACTGGCAGGAAAATTGGAAATGATGTTAAAGGGTTATGAAAAATGAATCTGAAATTTCAAAGTCATATTTTCTACTGACCTACCAAGACATGCCTGCAGCAAACCACGTGACTGTTGCCATATTATTTAATGAAGCAATGCAGATATTGTGGCCAAATGTTGTACGATATGACAATATTTCGTTATTTTTTTACTGACGCTGCACCGTATATGAAAAATGCAGCAGCAGGACTTGCAGTCAGTCATCCTAAAATGATTTATATCACGTGTGTTGTGCATGGATTGCATAGAATACGTGAAGAAATTAGAGCCATGTTTCCTGACATTGATAAATTGATTTCTAAAGGGGGAAACGAGTGTTCATCAAGTCACCTAAAAGGATTGAAATTTTTCAGAATGAAAATTCGAACGCTCCGCTGCCTCCTGCGCCTGTGGTGACTCGCTGGGGAACATGGTTGGCCGCACTTCAGTACTACTGGATGGTTTTGCTGCTGCCATAGAGGAACTAAATTGTAAAGATGCCAGTTCACTTAAAATTCTTCAAGAACTTTTAAGTGACACTGTGTTAACAAATGACAGCATACATTTCCGCAAATCTGTTTTTTCTTTGTGATTCCATAAAGAAATTGGGATCAGTAGGAATGCCTTTGAGACAGGCAGTTCAAGTAGTTCAGGATGTGGAAAAATAACTGAATGTTCTTTCTGGTCCTGCAGCACAAAATGTAAAAAGAAAATGTAAGAAAGTGTTCGAAAATCATGGATTTAACATAATGTGTAAGATTTTAAATGTGTTGGATGGGCAACATGAAGAATTTATTGATGTGAGTGTGAGTGACATTGCATGTTATAATTAGGGCTAGGAAGTTCATACATTTGCATGTTTGTTTACAGGGGTTAAAAGTGTATGCTTTTACATTATGTGCACGAATTATGGAATTTTCAGTTATTTGGACATGATTTTATGGTGCATATAACTGCATATTTTCTTGATTTTGATAAATGCATAATATCTCAATATTATACTCCCTATATTGCACATTTTAATGATTTTTATGCTTTTATTATTTTTTCCAAGTGTATAATACTTTTCATATTCGTAGTATTGCACATAATGATGCAACCCGCGAGGTGGTGAGAACTAATGTCGAGTCATGTTGTCATGCAGTGAATCCCCTGTTTCCATCCTTTTATTATATGTATGTGCGTAGAGAATAATCAGCGCGTTATCTGAGAGGTTTATATTAATAAAGACAAAGTGCAGGTCAACGTTTTGAGCTGCACGATTATAGCAACGCTTGCTGGCTCACCAGTAGTTGTGTCGTGGTCTTCAAACGTAACAGTGTTGTGAACTGGTTCCCTCCAAGTTAAATTAGGTGTATAAAATGTTAAAAAGCTCTTCAAATGCCGAAAATAACACCAACTTAGAGTGCTAGATTAATTAATTTACAGGAAGAGTTTTCGGGTGATTTAATATCTACAGATAATAGGGTACTGTTCTGTGGAGCGTGTGACAAAAATATAGGGAGTGAGAAAAGATTTCAAATAGTTCAGCACATAAACACAGCAAAACATAAGGAGAATTTAATCAGAAAACTCGCAAACAAAGAACCTGTTCTAAAACAATTAGTAGAGTGTTTAGAAAGTAGGGTTACTGAATTTTCCTATGACTTGTGCCAAGTATTTTTAGCTGCTGATATTCCCTTGTTCAAAATTAATAATCCGATATTTAAAAACTTTCTTGCCAAGTGTACTCAACAACATGTGCCTGAAGAAAGTACACTGCGTAAGACTTATGTAGGGCATTGTTACAATAACGTATTCTCAAATATACAAAATTTAGCGGATCAATTTGTGTGGTTGTTCATGAAACCCCTGATTCTGAACGCCGTTCTATTGCTAATATAATCGTGGGTGCCTTAAATAATGAACAAAAGACTACAGCTTATCTCCTTAATATGTGCAAATTGTCGGCCATTGACAATGTAACTGCGACACAGCTTGTGATGGACTCTTTGAAATTACAATGCCCATGTGGAATCGAATACAACTGGTTGCTTTTATTTGTTACCTTATATGGTAAAATCAGGAAAAACTCTGAAAGGTATTTTTCCTAACTTAATTTATATAACTTGTTAGGCACAGGCTCTTCATCGAATTTCTGAGACAATACGCGATTCTTTCCCATTGGTAGATTTGTGTCCTGTACAAAGAGAATTTTTGTTAAATCTCCTAAAAGAGTTAAGTTGTTTAGATCAACAGCACCTAATATCCGACTTCCTCCTGCACCGGTGTTAACTCAATGGAGAACATGGGTCAATGCAGTTGTTAATTCATTGGACTCGAAAGATGCTTCATCAATAGCAACTGTGCAAAATATTCTGTCAGGCACTGTGTTAAAAGAGGATCTTGCTTTCATATCTGCCCATTTTTCTTTCTTGCCAACAGCCATAACGGCATTGGAAGCTGTAGGATATCCTTTGCATGAATCACTTACTATGCTTGAAAAAACAATATGTGATCTAAGTTCGGTTCCTGGTAGCATAGGGCAAAAAGTGAAAGAGAAAGTGAATTATGTAATTTCAAAAAATCCTGGTTATAAACAGATGTGCGATATTCGAGACATCCTCGAAAGAAAACCATCTGTCACACCAAGAGAGTTGACTCTCCCTGTGAAACAGTTAACATCATTTAAATATGCCCCGATAACATATTGTTACGTGGAGAGAAGTTTTGCACGTTACAAAAGTGTTTTGCCAGACAATAGACGACGTTTTACTGTTGAAAATTTGTGTAGTGTTGGTTGTGAACTGCAATTTAGCAGTTAATAGTAGCAGTGGGACCACTTCTGCTTCAACCTCTAAGGAATAAGGTAACTTTATTATTTACACTAACTCGTCTACTGCAAAGGGGCATGAACTGTTCTAATGAAATAGTGCATATTTCTTGGCATATTTTGAAGTTTTTAACAGCATATTTGCATGCATATTTCAGTGTTTTTTAGGGCACGAACTTCCGAGACCTAGTTATAATTATGCCAGACTTAGTTCATGTGACGTGGAGCGATCATTTTCGAAATTCAAGACACTTCTTCGTGACCATGTTCAATCCTAAGGGATGGAAAATTTTAGGAAGCATGTGGTTGAACTCTACAGTACTTAGTGATCCCTTCCAGGAAGATGCCTGGTGTGTACCACGTACATTTACATTAGTTAAGCTATTCAGATCGTAAAAATATTTTATTTGTTTTGGTACATATTTTTTAAATTTTTAGGACAAAAAATAAATGTTTCCCAAGTTTTTAGCACCTAAATATCTGAGCCCTACTCATCAGTAACTATTATCATGTAAAAGTCATTAGAATACCTTTATAGTACCTTTTAGCTACATTTTAGCACTGCCGTCGGCACTAACACTCCTACATAACCTTCAAAACGAATATTTGTTTCATACGAAAATCAAGTTGTAATGTCAACAAACTAGTAATTTTCTTTTAGTGCCAGCCCAAGTACAAGAACAGGAACCCACGGGAATGGTTATGGTTTGTACTGCTTATTCTTCTGCTTCTCTGTTTGCCTTCTGGTTACACCGGTTCGCCCGTTTGTGTTACCTTAATGATGTTCATAATTGCCAATTTACTGATAAGAAAGTTAGATTTCTGATTCACAGGCGGTTAGGTTAGGTTAGGTTTCTAATGTCTTTGTTTACATTAATTAGTAAGTAGTAGTAACACCATAGCACGAGAGCATGCATTCTCTTACCTTTCAGCTACATTTTGGTACTTTCGATGGAACTTATACTCCCACATAACGGTTTACAATCAATATTTGCTTCATACGAAAATCAAGTTGTAATGTCATAAAACTGCACCATTTTCTTTCACTGCATAAAACTGCCATGTGTATGTCCTTTGACCTATAGTGGCAGATTAGATTAAACACGCCATCAGAACATGAGGTGTATGCTGTTCATAGATGCTGCATTCGTTCATTTTTGCTAAACAATACTTAAACTGTCACTCAAGTTCATAAACTGTTCAAACCAGTTAAAATATGGATAATATTGTGTAATACACGATCATATGGACGTCCTTTAACCTAGAATAGGAGTTCGATTAACTAGACGCTGTTACAAACTTGCAAATAGAGCAAAAGTTAATTTCGTGCTTCTTAACAAAATAAAATATTAGATGTGAGAAATAAATCGCCTCCTTACCTTCAACTGCTGCATTTTATGTTTTATTTTTTATGAACGACAGTTTAGCGGTACTTTTATTGCCCAGCACCCAATGCAGTAACAATATTGACCGTAAGATGTCACGGCTTCCTCAGCTCCGTTTAATTTTACGTTATTATATGATTTTACGTTTTCTTCACTTTTGTTTCTTTTTCCGAATACATTTTATGGAGTTTCGGTCTTTAGTCTATATTAGGAACCTTATGAATGATATAAATGTACAAATTTAAATGTGTTTAATTTTGAGTCCATAGTGTCGCCCATAATGCCCTTAAATATAATAAATTAGGAGCATTTGGAGCAGTAGGGAGTATAGCTCAGTGGTAGAGCGCGCAAACTTTGAATTGCAAACTGCCCAATTGCAATTCCTTGTTGGCGAGGCCCATGGTCCGATTCCTGGTGCTCCCTAAAATTTTTTATTTCCTCAGTTTTATTCTAAAACGCGTCTTCATATTGTCGATTAAATACCTTACCATCAAGGGCCTATTAATGCGTAATTAAAGCATTTATATGCTTATTTGGCGTGAATTCATTAAATCAGCTGGTACACAGACGTTGTGAATAAGACTCGAAATCGCTTTGATCTTGGGAGAACTTCCGTACCCAGAAGGTGAATTAAGTGTAACAAAGGCCACTAATTACGACTCGTATTTTTAGGTAAATACATATTTTCTTTGCGTCCTAATATGAACTTGAAACCGAGTTTAATGTTCTGGATATTTGCACTGGATCAAATATTTTAAGTTTTATTGCAAATAAAAATGCATACGTCTTATTCTTTGATGTAAATAAACATATTCGGATATTCACATAAATTACACAAAAAGTCACATAAAGGAAGCCTTTTCAAAATAATTTTCACGTATTCACAAAAAATCACATAAAAGCAGCAGAATTATTTTTTAACAAGTCACTATGCTCTTTAATGCTCAATTACACATGGCAGATAACGCAATTAGTTATTCATTATTGGAAGACAGATATGTCAGCTAACAGTATCCTTCAGTTTGAAGAAAATATAAACGTCCTGCTTTCTTCAGCTACATGAGCTCGCAAGATAAAAACAGGAATTCCGGCACTGCCATATGCCTGAAATAAACAAACACCTGTTATCGCCTCACAGCCCGCCTAGTATATACACTGATACTTGTTAAACTGTATAGTCAATTAGTCATCTAGCAAGTTGGCAAGTTACAGTTTGTTCACCAGCTCATGGTCCCTGGGAGGAATGTAGCAAGTGAATACGTCAGTAAACAACTCCTGGTGAACAAGATATCTGCAGCGGGGGTTGTACTTCTAAGATTCGCGGTTATGATAATGTTACCAACCTTGGAATTTGTATTCACGCTAAATCAAAGCAAAGAAGTCATTCAAAATAGCGGAACTTAAATGTTATTTTAGTTCATACAGTGTATGTTAGCTTATAAAACAAACCATGTTTTCAACTACTCCGTCTTTCTCCCACTGATCCTTTTCTACCTTTTCTATGTTTTCAAATACCTTGGTCTCAAGTGATATACACTCGAGTGTTACATAGTGCAATTCCTGTAAGGATAAGTCACCTGTTACGTTTCTCTATTTGTTTTACCTTGGCCTAAGTTTGTTCTATGGGGTTAAGGTTACACGTGTATGGGGACAAGCAAACGACAGTGTGGCCCAATAAAACCCAAAATAAGTCCTCTTTAGAAGCGTCCTTAGGTTTTTGTTTCAATCATCCTGTAAAAATCTGTTTTACACATGGAAGTATCACTCTGAACCCCTTTGCTGTGTAACCACAATATAATAGCAGACTTCACACCACTCCTAGGCGGGGATTTATGAACTTCTACACTCCTCCTTTCTTTACTTTCGAGATAACGCTTGTGACTCGTCCAATTTTTAACTGAAATTAAGAGATGTTGGCATATTAGCGAGCAAACATAGCGAGAATAACATGGAGGTAAGTTGGCAACATAACAAGCAGCAACGTTATCTACGTAGTTTACAAAACTGGGCAACAGCCTTTCGAAAAAAAAGTACGGGGATTGATTATTATTATTATTTGAACAAGTGAGAACGTAGATCATAGATGGGGAGAACTGGCTCAATGAGTTACTTCCCTTAAATCACAGTTTTAACCTTTTCCACTGCCTCACAGCGATTAGCTACCAGGCCACGCCTCCCGCTATTGTCTGTCTACCTAAGAGGGCCGGTCAGTCCTTCAAATTGTGCCCGTCAGTGGAGAGGGCAAATACTACGTCACCCCTCTTCCCCATACCTGAAGTAGACTGTTTCATAAAATAAGGAAAATAAGTCTTCCAAGCTAAGATGCCCTGGTTGAAGACCAAAACACTGTGAGCTTATCGTTTCGTATGTGACACAAACTCAATCCTTTTTACAATAATTGGGATTCTTTTTTTAAACACAAACGCGATAAGAGTAATCATTTAATTTGTTTAATCCATGCGCGCTATAATCCCTACGTGTTTATGTCGAACAGCTTGAGGTTGAAAAGAGCTTATCTCGAAGCACAAAGAGCACCTCAACCATATGGATTATATTTATCTCTTGCAGCGTGTGATTTATCGCGTGACGTAAAACCGCATACAAAACAATTTACGGTTTTATTTACTTTTTGTAGGTTTCGCAGTGGTAGAATGCCCTGCTTCATTCAGACTCCCATTTATTAGGGCTTAACGCCAGTATCTGTAACTGCAAGATACGCTGCCCGTCCTAATGCTGGTTCGTGTTCCAGTTACTGACATTTACCAACTTCTTCCATTACACACGAGCACTAAGCACTGAGAACTAAATAAGTGCATTTCGCCACTTAACCTGTAACTTACAGCCATTCCTAAATACAACAAAGTATATTTATTTAAAGGGGCAAAAGCTAGGCATTCCCAGCACGAGTTTCCGATGGTTCAATCGGTGTAAAGTGGTTACAATGATAAGGATTAATTTTTTTTTTAAATTATTATTACGTCCGATTCTCTAGAAACGTTTTCGTGTATTATTTTTGTTATCAAAATAAGAATGGCAGAGATACATGACAATTTAAATCACCCTGAGGTCAGAGCGTGGTTGCACATTTCAAATGTTGCTCACATTGTTTCTAAAATATCTAGAACTCTTGTTACAAAAGTAGCTGCAAATACGTTAATCAGCTTCTAAATGTGTTTCGGTATTTTAAGGAAAAATTTACACAGCTGAAAAAAAAAAAAAAAAAAAAAGAGAGAGAGAAAGAAACATATGCAGGGTTTCAGGCCGGTTTTTATAAATAAAGTTTCCGCTGTGTTGTGTTTTTCTGGGTTGTGATATCTTAAGACCCTTACATCATTTAAAATGTGCCTACAATTTTATTGTAAGCCATAAAATGAATATATTATCAATATACGCTATCCAAAACCAGCTATACAGTTATTAATATAATAGAAATGTGTTACGTCACCAAGGTAAAACAATTTCGACAACTATACAGTGTGTTAGGGGTATAGGTGCATATAAGTTGTTAATTGGTACCTTATTATGTATCCACTTCAATGTGTTAATTGGTTTTTTCTCTTTGTATAACACACATCACACAGCTAGCTGCGCGATCTTTCTGCACGGTCGTCACTGCGATTCGAAATTAACAACGCCTGTTAGTATAGACCATCCATTTTGCTTTCAGTTCAAAACCCGAGTTGCTGTTCCAGGTGGCTGCGGTCAGTAGCCATGTGGAAGGTATAGTAACTAAGTTACACTTAAAATAAGCAATTAATATATTGAAAATGCATTAGATCCTCAATGAAATATATTTAAATTTCTTTTCTCATTTATTTCTCCATAAAAGTGTAGGTTGGAGATAACACAAATAATTAATATTTGGGTACACAAGCACTACAACTGATTGCCCCATTTTGTTATTAGTTTGGTGAGAGTGACCTGAACATTCGTTATCGCGAGGACTGCCCGCGCTGCTTTACTCCGTGTGCCACGCGTACTTGGAGCTGCCAATTAGCCTGCTCTTCATAATTAAAATTACTAGTCTACAAATTAATTAAACATTGATGTAATGTTCATTCCATTGACAAAGGCTAGCAGGATATGGATGCGCAAATATTACTCTCCCAAATTAGTGATAAAGGTCATTGAGTTTCTAAAATAAATGGAAATTCAAATTAGGGAGGGAGTTATACATTAAAACTTGTGATAAGAATGAGAGGAAAGGGATTGCTGGGTTTCGTTCGGGAATATGGAAATTGAGGAATGAAAGAAAGAATGTATTAAAGGAAAGAAGTTGAATATGTGATGTGAGGGAAGCCGAAATAGATTTATTATTTGAATGTTCAAGTATAGGTCATTGGAGGGGGAAAAAAAAAAAGATTAGATGAAAATGGTTATATAGAAATAAAGAGCTAACAGCGAGGAAAATGTTCAAGACCAATCAGATCTGAGAAGTGTGGGAAAACTTTTATGGAACGTGCAAAATAAATGGATGTGGTCAATGAACAGAATAGTTAAAAATGAGACTTTAATAGTATTAAAATTTTTATTTTGTAATAGTTATGATTTTGTGTATTGTCTGATGAATGGCCAGGACCAATAACAAACAGTTGTGTTACATCAGCCTAGCAGTTATAATGTTCATTTCATTGTTCTGAAATAATTTGTAGTTATACCCCTAATACGTACTCTATTGTTTTCAAAAGTCAAAAATCACAATTAAGAAAAACTACTGTTTTAAAAACCAATAAAATTAATCATAAAGTGTGTTGCTCAGGAAGCTTATTCTGTTACTCAATAAGGAACACAAATCTAAAACGATATACGGTCATTGCATCATAAGTAGTTTTTTAATAAAATATCCAAAATTTGTATTTTGAAACGCATAATCCAGGAACAACTAACATCTACTCATGGCCGCGCCGTAGCCGAGTGGTTAGAACATTCATTTCTCACCAAGGCGGCCCGGGTTCGGTCCCAGGCAACCGCATGTGGGATTCGTGGTGGACAAAGCGGCGCTGGGGCGGGTTTCCTCTGGGTTTCCTCCAGTTTCCCCAGCCATCTCATTTCACCGGTACTCCATCTTCATTCTATGTATCATCACTGCTACCGCCTACGGTGCCGTAGCAGTATAAGCGGGCGTTAAACACTACAAAAAAAATCTACGCACCAAGCTTTCCAATCACAATTCTTATTATTGACATGAGATATGGAAGAAAAAAAAAAAAAAAAAAAAAAAAAAAAAAAAAAAAAAAAAAAAAAAAAAAAAGAAAAGATTCACAAGGTCACAAGTTGAGCAAACATTCTGAGGGCCATGCTGTTGCTAGTCAAACCACCAACTGACGATAAATGGTTGACGAAACCAGTACAGCTAATGATTAGTAACCCAGTACCATTCCACTGCTGCAATAAGTGTTAATAATTGTTGCAAATGAATCTTCAATTTGCATACATTATGTGGCAGACAAAAAATTTAATAGCAGCTGATAGCTGACCATTACTATTCTCTTTCCTTTTCTACAAATAAATATTGTAGGCTCAAATGATATTTATATCACCGGCTTTACAGCGTGATTTCACAGTGTGTTTAACTGTACAACTCGGTAAGGCGTGGCAGGCGTCTGATTAGAAGCTGTGTTGAGCCATCCACCATTAAATTTTGTGTAAGCCAAAGGTATAGGTTAAACAATGGAGGTAATACCTTGCGCATGACGGTCGAATCCCTCATTGGCTGCGGTAGAGTTCGTTGCTACTCCGCTTAGCAAGCGACTCATATCTGACTTTAGCTAGTCAGGGACATCAGAACAGCTTCCCCATGTGGAGTAAATCACGTGACAGTAGCTGGTTGCACTTTAGTGCTATGAACATCTTAGTTGCAATATAAGTGAGTTATAAAATGATCATGGATTATATGGACTAGAATGATTCTAATTAAACAAGATTTGCTCCGTAACAGCCGGGAATTTGACATGAACATCTGGAATATTGAGATTGTTTGAGTGGGGAATGGTGACCCAGAAAACGGTTTGCTAAGGGAAAATCCATCTGCCGATATAAATTTAGTAATTTTCTAGTTATTATTTTAAATAGATGGCTAGTTTTTAAAAGTACAGACGTGCTTTGCACCCAATATGGTACTATATAATTCTGTTTTAAATGAATGAGTAAATTTAGCAGCAAGTAAACGCCATACGCTCTTGCTGTAATTATCTGAGATCTTTAGTCGTATTTAAAAACCGAGCGGGATGGCTCAGGCGGAAACGTCTGTGGACCACCTTTGGGAGATCACGAGTTCGATCCCCGAGGCCAACCTTCCTGACCCACGAGTTTTTACAGAGGTTTCCCCGGATTCCAAGGCGAATGCTGGGAAGGATTTCCATTACCTCCGAATTTCCCGACCCTGCATTTCGTTACACTAATCATTTCACTTCACCCTTCATCTGTTAGGTTTCTTTTGGAGTTGGAAGTGTCGATGAGCGTCGCAGCAGCAGCACGGCAGAGGGAACAAATGGGCTCTGGAAATCTGCTCCCCTGGATTGGAAGGCGAGCCTACTGGTTTCCAGACACCCCGTGGGATGGTAGAAGCCTGAAGGGAGGGGGAGAGAGCCGGTTACCTAGTCCAAAGCGCTCGTTCGGAATACGAACTCCCGGGGGGGGGGGGGAGGGGTGGGAGAGCAACTAGGCTGATCCAGCCTCCACCGTGGTGCTTCTAACTGGGAAAATGTAGGAACCCTTCCCTCTGTTGTGTCGTGGCAACGTCGCGACCACCCTTCGGATCCATTCACCTCATCCATCCTGCCGGGGCATAGACACAAGATCGCCTTTCGGTCGAGGTGCTAAATCCTCCTCCGCAAGATGTCATTGAGTCTTTCAACACAGGCTTTTTCTACATACGGCATCACAGGCAGTGGGCACTGGTGTTACATAAAGTAAAATTATAATTAGGAAAGGAAACTGGGGAATAAAGGTTCCAAGCCTAAGTTTTAGGCTCCTCTCCGACTTTCACTGCTTATGAGTACTGAGGGAAAACCCCTCTTAGCGGGGTTTGAACCACGAAACTCCTGTACATGCCGCCGTTACAAGCAATCCACTAATTCACCATGAAATGCTTACTATCCAGTCGTGTTCGTAATTAGAGCTGTAGTTTGAGCTCTATAGAACATGAATTTTATATGAAGTCTGGATGAAGTGAAAGAATTTGCGGTAGTAACAGCAGTTAAGTCTGACAGTTTTCCGATAACTTAATTAAGCTTGACGGATGCTTCTTGCTCTGATGATAATTATTTCGGGACCAAAGGTCGGGATTTATTCATCAAATTGCTGGAAACGTGAACTTTAAAGCTAAAATAATCTATGGAATGAAACTTAAAAACGCTGATTCGGTTCGATAACATCGTAAAAGAGCTTAAAACATTAAAGAACCGAAATTACTTAACATATTTATTGCCTACTGGATATCAAAAATACTATCTCTGAATAAAACAAATGCTATAGAAAACATTTGCTTCTGAAGATTCTCGAGGCTACAAAATATTTGAATTTAACACTGATAGTTAATTATTTTGAACCATATCTACTTTTAAAATAAAATTACACAAAGATCTAGTTGATATAAAACTGATTTCAGCTGAAAATAATAGGTGTAGTGTTCAACGGTGGTGTGTCACAAGTATTTCATTAATTTTAGTGGTCACACACACACACGCACACACACACGCGCGCGCGCACACACACACACGCACACGCACACACACACCTATGCTATTTTAGTGGCTGAGATATCTGAGTGTAGCATTCAGGAAGCTATGAAGCGCAGCTTCCCTTAAACTGCAATGTCTTCCTAACATAAGTATTTGCTTCGATTGAGCTTATGTTTAAGGAGCAGTTTTGCTGACCCTGGCCTCTGTTAACGGTCTGCTCATGGTTATGGCTACTAATCAGAAAGTACAAAATAAACAATCGTCATCAAAAGCTGATTTTACTACCCCCAACCAATTTAAAAAAAAAAAAAAAAAAAAAAAAAAAAAAAAAAAAAGCCAAGAGAGTCCCGAAATGTTAAGTGTTTAGATGCAGAAAGTAAACTGAAACTGAAATCATTGCCAAGGAACAAACTAATATCGAGGGAATTCGGCACATGAAAACCTATTCCACTTCTGGAAACCTTCAGGAGAAGGGTTGAATCGAAGGAAACAGAGGGTGACCAAAAACAGGACCTCAGTCTTGGACTTATCCGGAGTCCTTAACATCTCCAGATATTACATTCTGACGTCGACAGGATCTCCCGTAAGTCTCTCTGACAGTCAGTCAGATACAAAACGTCAGGTTAGACAGTTCCTGAAAACAAACCCAACTGCAACTACTTGCCCACGCCCACTGACCTGGCCCTTCGATCCTGAAAAATGGAATGAATAAATTTATCAATCAATTTCATTGGTGTTGTCTATATTCACACACACCCACGCATACCATGAGAAAAGATACCATAGTTCACCACTGTAGTAGCCGGCAACATATCCACCAACCGAAAAGAATGAATCGGGCGGTAACGTCTGTGACCCACATTCTGAAGGTTGCGGGTTCGATTCCCGTTGCCGACCTTCCTCACCTTGGGATTTTACGGAGGGTTTTCCCGGTCCCTCAGGCGAATGCTGGGACGGATATTTACCTAACATCCCCAACTTCATTCTCTTTTAATTAATTCATTTCATTCTCTCTATCCGGTCTTTCCAGGTTGAAAGCGTCCGCAGGGCTGCCGGTAGGATGCGCTGCGATGGAGGTTGCGCTGGGGAAATACGGTGTTCGACTGAGGGAAGGCGCTTCGGTGAACTAGCCGCCACCAGGGGGACTGTCTACCCAGCCGGACCTGGATTATGGTGCGCCTTACGGGGAGGCTTGGAATTCAGTTGGGCTGAAGAACTGTTAGAAACCCAATGTAGCAGCTTTACCTGCGATGAGCTCTGGCCGCATGTGGGATACTCTCATTTGTCCTTCCTCCCGGGGCTCCGGGGCTAAGGCATAAAGTACCATCGGCAGAGGTGCCGGAATCCACTCCGTAACAAGACAGACAGGCAGGTAGGCAGGCAGGCAGGTAGGCAGGCAGACAGACAGACAGACATATCCATTAACAACAGAGATACTGGAAACGGCATAAAAACTATTGCATGTCGTGGGAACAGCATTATAACAACCATTTCTTCATTTACTGCCGGATAAGAACAAATCCGGATAAAAGACGTTAAACTTTAAACATTTTATTTTGCTTAAGGAAATACAGGAAGTAAGACAAGTAAAAGCAAAACAAAGTTCACGATATATGGTGTAATGTAAAAGGGACAGCACCTGAGACATTAATCCCTTCTTCTTGTTTCTCAAATGGGTTTCCTCCCTTTTGCTGGTTTGGGCTCGCTACTGATATTAGCCATTCACCCCAGCGCATTCCTTATTTTGTCCTTTTGGAAGACGATTGGATAAACCATAAATCTCGAACAGTTAAAGAGCCCACAGCCGGAAAGCTGTACACCCCACAGATCTGGATCAACACTTTGAACCAAAATTGTGCGACATTTATCTTTTCAGTCGTACTTAAGAGCAGATAGATTTAAACCATCCCTCCCCTCGAACAGTTCTTATCGCACTTGAGCGAGAGCACGCGCGCACACGGTACTACTTCAAGCAAACGGGATAAAACATGCCACAGATAAAAGGAAATGCGGATGAAAGGGCTGCGAAATAGTACTTGCACACGCGAGAAGGGACATCCATTGGAATAATTCAAGTACAATGTAACAAGGAATAAAACATAATAATAAATAAAAAGGAAATTTGTTGTAAATCTAAAGGTTAAGAGCAGAACAAAGATTATTCGTGCCTTAACATTCAAGGGTTGTTTGTTACACAGAACAGGGAAAACCATTATGGCGTGGAGCTGAATGCTATCTGTAACTGGGGGCGTTAGAGGTTACGTTTGTATTCTTCCCTGGAACCACAACCATGCGATAACACGAAAAAAAAAAAAAAAAAAAAAAAAAGAATTATATAAAATTATTAGGAATTAACAAACTTGATTGACATGCACTTTTTGCATTACATACCCATGATCACAAACTGAAAAAATATTGTTAGCCAAGTTCCAGGATTACAAAATCAACCCATTAGATTTTCAAGTCAATTTGAGTCCTTAATCTATTTAAGGCGTGCGGTTTACAAAAAATATTATATCAATCGGTAACGCATTATGCCATCATCCTTTAAAGTAATATATTAATAGCAACAACAACAATAATAATAAATAATAATAAACGATAAAAATAATAAAAAAAAAGAATTCTAATAATGATAGTAGTAATAATGATAATGATAATAATACATAATTAATAATCATCATAGTAATAATAATGATAATAATAGTAATAATAATCATAATAATAATAAAAAAAATAATAAATAACTATAACAACAATAACAGTAATGACAGTAATAGTAGTAATAGTAATAACAGTAGTAATAATAGTAGTAATAATAATAGTAGTAATAGTAATACTAATAGTAATAAGAATAACAACAATAATAATAATAATAGTAATAATAATAATAATAATAATAATAATAATAATAATAATAACAATAATAATAACAATAATAATAACAATAATAATAACAATAATAATAACAATAATAATAACAATAATAATAACAATAATAATAATAATAATAATAATAATAATAATAATAATAATAATAATAATAATAATAATAATAATAATAATAATAATAATAATAATAATAATAATAATAATAATAATAATAATAATAATAATAATAATAATAATAATAATAATAATAATAATAATAATAATAATAATAATAATAATAATAATAATAATAATAATAATAATAATAATAATAGTAATAGTAATAATAATAGTAATAATAATAGTAATAATAATAGTAATAATAACAGTAATAATAACAATAACAATAGTAATAGTAATAGTAATAGTAATAGTAACAGCAACAGCAACAGCAACAGCAACAGCAACAGCAACAGCAACAGCAACAGCAACAGCAACAGCAACAGCAACAGCAACAGCAACAGCAACAGCAACAGCAACAGCAACAGCAACAGCAACAGCAACAGCAACAGCAACAGCAACAGCAACAGCAACAGCAACAGCAACAGCAACAGCAACAGCAACAGCAACAGCAACAGCAACAGCAACAGCAACAGCAACAGCAACAGCAACAGCAACAGCAACAGCAACAGCAACAGCAACAGCAACAGCAACAGCAACAGCAACAGCAACAGCAACAGCAACAGCAACAGCAACAGCAACAGCAACAGCAACAGCAACAGCAACAGCAACAGCAACAGCAACAGCAACAGCAACAGCAACAGCAACAGCAACAGCAACAGCAACAGCAACAGCAACAGCAACAGCAACAGCAACAGCAACAGCAACAGCAACAGCAACAGCAACAGCAACAATAACAATAACAATAATAATAATAATAATAATAATAATAATAATAATAATAATAATAATAATAATAATAATAATAATAATAATAATAATAATAATAATAATAATAATAATAATAATAATAATAATAATAATAATAATAATGATAATGATAATGATAATGATAATGATAATGATAATGATAATGATAATGATAATGATAATGATAATGATAATGATAATGATAATGATAATGATAATGATAATGATAATGATAATGATAATGATAATGATAATAATAATAATAATAATAATAATAATAATAATAATAATAATAATAATAATAATAATAATAATAATAATAATAATAATAATAATAATAATAATAATAATAATAATAATAATAATAATAATAATAATAATAATAATAATAATAATAATAATAATAATAATAATAATAATAATAATAATAATAATAAATGATGATTATGATGATGGCGAGCAATCAAGTAAAGAAAAAAAAAGGATAGTATGTTTTAGGTTAATTAGTACCTCTAAGTAGGATGGCAGATAAGGTATGACGCAGACTGGGCCGGTCTCGTCATAACGAATGGTGTACCGAAACCGAGTTTCAACACCTTTTTTCCAATGGCCTCGCGCTACCTAGGGCAGTTGGTCGCGCCTTGAGATGTGAAGCAGGATGGATAGCATATATGGCGACGCAGTTACGAAAATAGTACGTTAAGTAATGATTAGTTCGTGAGACAATTCTTAGACGAAGAGAAAAAAATAATTAACACACCGAAAGGGTTACATACTGAGGTACCAATTATCAAAATATCTGCAATTATACCCATATCAGCGTGTGTATATATATATATATATATATATATATATATATATATATATATACACACACACACACACACACACACACACAGAGAGAGAGAGAGAGAGAGAGAGAGAGAGAGAGAGAGAGAGGCTGTTCTCTCTGTGTAGTAAGATGACTTTACCTTGTCTTTATATCGCATGTACCAAGTCGCTGGAATAAAGAGGCCACTTGGCAACATAGCAATTTCATTCCCTTTTGTCTGGAAAGTAAGTTAATCAATTACATTGCTCTGACAATAAACGCTAAATTAGATTTTCCTAAAGAGTGAGCTATTGCTTTCAAATATCTGATGTATTCAGCTAGGTTCAAGTCAACATAAGCTTGGATAAGTATTTAACCTTTGTTTTTATTGAAATGTAATTAGGCCGGTAAACGCACAAGAGAGAGTTACAAAGGGACAAATAACTATATGATGCAATATAAGGAAATCCGGAAAAGACACATTTTCTTTTTGAAGTAACCATGGTTACATGCGCTACTGATTGTTTCTACTTTACTGGCGTAAACTTCAACCTATTGTACTGTGTGGAAAAGTTTTGAACTTGTCCCTGGCAATGTTTGCCGATAAAATTTCCACAAATACATATTTCAAAGTTGCGTAGGAAGGACCATATGATCATGAATAAACATTTCATAATATATTTAGTCCTATAACAGGTATCACTGTATATTAGTCGCAGATCTTTAAAACGAAGTCGTTTCAATGGAACTTCCTTACACAATTTCTGTTTTATTTAATTTATATAGCGTCTTTAACATCTAGGATATAGTGGCAGCTGCGGTTTTGCCTTTGAAACAACTGCTCATGAGAGTTCGATTCCCATCGATTTCCCACTCTGACCTTCCGTTTTTCATTGTTTTTCCTGTTTGGTAGGCAAATGGTGGGGTGATTTCTCATGTACTACGATTTCTTTTGCGTCACTTCCCTTTCACTGTTTTCTTCTAACCTATCAGGTGTGCTCTAGGCTTCGTGGTGTATGACAGTGCTGGATAAATGGCGCGGATTCTTGCTAAAAGTAAAGTGCCTCATTTTTAAAAGTATATTTAAAATAATATTATCTCCACATAATAATAATAATAATAATAATAATAATAATAATAATAATAATAATAACAATAACAATAACAATAACAATAACAATAACAATAACAATAACAATAACAATAACAATAACAATAACAATAACAATAACAATAATAATAATAATAATAATAATAATAATAATAATAATAATAATAATAATAATAATAATAATAATAATAATAATAATAATAATAATAATAATAATAATAATAATACTAATACTAATACTAACAGTAACAACAACAACAACAACAACAACAACAACAACAACAACAACAACAACAACAACAACAACAACAACAATAATAATAATAATAATAATAATAATAATAATAATAATAATAATAATAATAATAATAATAATAATAATAATAATAATAATAATAATAATAATAATAATAATAATAATAATAATAATAATAATAATAATAATAATAATAATAATAATAATAATAATAATAATAATAATAATAATAATAATAATAATAATAATAATAATAATAATAATAATAATAATAATAATAATAATAATAATAATAATAATAATAATAATAATAATAATAATAATAATAATAATAATAATAATAATAATAATAATAATAATAATAATAATAATAATAATAATAATAATAATAATAATAATAATAATAATAATAATAATAATAATAATAATAATAATAATAATAATAATAATAATAATAATAATAATAATAATAATAATAATAATAATAATAATAATAATAATAATAATAATAATAATAATAATAATAATAATAATAATAATAATAATAATAATATACGTTAATGAGGCCATCTCAATTAATAAGACGAAAAAAAAGTTCATATTTTGGCAGGTTTCGCCGTTTGATCTCCAGTTAAAGCAGTGACATAATGTTGGTATTCTGCATAGCAATTCTCTTGGAAATACGGCGAGCATAACGGTTATTACCCTACTGTATCATCGCGTAGTGGTGACGAAGTTTCCAACATACCACTTGCATTATACAGGCTGCTTCAAAAGGTACTGAAAAACTTAAGGAACAGAAAGAGTAGAACAAAATAGAACAACTTTCAACGAGGAAGCCATGCTCCCAAATACGATCCTGAGTCAGTAGCAATGATATTCTGTTAAGCCATAATACACTTTATTATACACAGGGCTCAGTGTAATAGGTTATTACAAAAGGTGATCAAACACACCAGCACCACATTGAATACATGCATTACACCGTCGAATAAAGCCTTGGCGCACTCGTTCGAGTACTCTAAGTATGCGCAAAAGTTCGCCAGATACCACAGCTATTCTGGCTACTAGTGTTTCTGGATCGTCCACTGGGGTCTGCTACACCACAGCTTATGATATGCCCTCAAAAGAAATAGTTAAGTGGGAAACGGGGTGGTCCTCCTCTTCCGATTCAACGTTCAGGATATTTGCCATCTAGGAAGCGCCATACGTTGACATAAAAATGTGGTGGCGCTCCATCCAGTTACACCATACTTGCTGGCGCACAAGTGGTAGAACTAACAATTCCGGAAGACCTTGTTCCAAAAATATCAGATATCTTGGCACGTTCATATGTAGTACAACTTAACAGTATTATCATTGGTACTGACTCGAGGTTGTGTTTGGGAACATGGGCTCCTAGTCGAAAGTTGCTGTATTCTGTCTATTCTTTCTTTTCCTTGAGTTTTTCAGTAACCTTTTGAAGCATCCTGTATAGCAACTTTAATGACTCGAAATATGAAACATGGAATAAAATAAATATTTGAGTTTTTGTTCCATCTACTGATTTCTACATACTATTTCAAATAACTGCATGGTAATGTTTCTGTTTTATACCAGGTGGCCACTGGAGCCGGCGCCGCCGTAAGTAGATAACCCTTCGTGTGTTACGAAGGGTTATGTACTTACGGTGAGACCGACTTCAGTGGGCCACCTAGTATATTTAAGGGAGCAGGTAGCGCTTAATGAGTATACAAATCAGAGATATTTAATTATTAATTCATTCGTATAGAACAACCATACAAAGTTGCTATTGAAACCGTAAAATATAATACTTTTTCATGTGAGACGAACCCAATTTCAGGTTCAAAATGGCGACACATGTCCGCTAGAACCAAGTGTTTGCCTCATATACGGACTACTTTTAAATATATTTAAATTTTGTGCTTCTTGTTCTAAAAATTCATCTAAGTTTTAGGAAAGTGGACAGAACTAGACTTCTATGTCCATAAAAATATTGGAACTTTATTTTAAAATTAGCAAAAGAATTATTCTAGATTCATTTTTTTCTTCGGAAAAATTGAGGTGGATAATTCTGGTCATTTCCCTAGATTAACTATATAGTTATGTACACAAAATTTGTATTTACATCCCTTCAGTAGTCTTTTTAATTATCAGGGAAAGCGTTTCGGAAAAATTTACCTTAAAACTTTCATATCAAATAATGGGCTATACATATTAACTATGTATAGTATGGTGTACCATCTTGCTTTTTAAACCTTTACTCTCAATATAATGCAGATATTTCAATAATAATTTCTGAAAAAATATGTTTAGGTGTGTGTGTGCTTCATCCAATCACATATATTTGTAACAATCGATTTTTTGCAATTTTAAGCTGCACCTACCCCCTTAATGGTCCAATATGTTGTTACAAACAATACACAGAGAGTAAACACAGAGACAGAAAACACCGCAAAAGAAATATTTCAGAATAAAATGTTGAAGACAGGGACTTGAAAGCGGTGGGCAAATGTTTTCCCGTTGTAGAGGTTAAAATACTATGAGCACACTAGAATATTTTGGAAATATTTAGTAAGCCTACTGTGCTCCTTGGTTGCTTTATTACTTCCTACACTGGTATTTTATTATTCTGCACTCCGCAGACACTTTTGGAAAATTTATTCAGGAAGCGGCGCTTTTCTCTCTACTAGAGATATATTGTTCCTTGGCAAACCCGTAGGCATGGCACTTTTTCTTTCATACACAAGATACAAGCACTTCGTTTCCTCTCAGGAATATCTCAGGGACATGTGGTTTTATATTTTATAGTCAGACCAATGTTTAATGATCAATACAGGCTTACGGTCACCTCGAAATAACAAGTTTCTCTTCTTGGAACTACTGAATTAAGACTAAACAATAATGATTTTTTTTTCTCCTTTGTTTACAATAAAGCTGCGACTTCAACTTCTAGGAGTATTCAAAAATAAGGCAGTCACGTAATACAAGATATCACAAAACTACAGCCTCTCTGTCAGTGTTTACACAATTTTCAAACTTGCAGCAGAAAACGAGTGCGAAATTTAGCAGAGAATCTGTTATTCTTTTCCTGCCTGCAGCATTGTGAGTAGACGTTTCAATGTTATCGGAACTAATGGTCACAAATAAAATTATGTGGAAGAAATTAAAGCTCAAACAGGTCGCTTTTAAATTAAGCAGTGCTGCGAGGAAAAATATTCGGAAATAGTGAAACATTAATTTAACTGTTACATCTTAGCAGAGCTAGTGCTAACTACAGCTTGTGGAGAATGTCGCGACCGTTCCTCACTCATGAAGAAAAGATGGAAATAGCACTGACCAGCCCATTTTGCGCAATACGCGTAGTGGGGATCAGTGTTCCACCTGCTGTGAGTGTGATATGTACAATACGTTATATATATGACTGCCTTCGAGTTGTGATAACACTTGTAGTTCATTGCTCCCCCACCGCCATCACCACTTCTCCTTATTTCTCCTCTTTTGTTCATGTGGAGTGTTGTGACACTTTTTACACAAGCTGTACACCCCTTTGTTAAATTGTGTTGAACATCTGCTCTAACTACCTATGCCACCACTGCTGATACATGAAATGACACTTGGGGAAACTAAACTTGGGAAGCAAAAGCCTTAGGTCTAACGTTTGAGGTACATTCCTGGCATTTGCCAGTTATGAGTAATGAGGAAAACCCTGATAAAACTTTAGAGAGAACGGTAATGGTGGTAGACCAGCTACATACTAACCTACCTTGCCATCTTCTGGAAAGAAAAGGTGTAAGAGCTTTTATTGGTCAATTTGCACCATCGACATTACCCTAGAACCTCGAGTATCCATCATTCGGTTGGTTAACCGTCACCTTTTTTTTGGGGGGGGGGGGTGAGCTGAGTCCCGGTTCTCTCACGCAGTGGAAAGAGGCCACGAATACGTCACCTACCATATGTTTTAGTGATCCTATATGTAGATATAAGCAAGTACACGCTTAGTGGCTCATAATTGAACGTAGCAAATGTGACAAACCTAGCCCCACCTTCTGCCAGCGCGACCTCCTGTGTTCCTTGAGTGTGATTCTAGCCAACGTGTTGGCAGGGCATTTCACCACCTTAGTAAGGCTGAACTGCCGAAGTGTAGCATTACAAGCTAGTGGTCCATGCTCACACTAGCGGAGTATGTAGCAATAAAAAAGAAGATTGATAACCTTTTTGCTCCTCTAATACACTTAAATCTTGAATCTTCGTGCCGCACTGTCGTTTTCTTAGTGTGAGCTTACTTATTGCCGTTCGATATGGCAATAACCTCAACATTCTTGCCCACGTCTCTGATGAAAGCTCCCATACCAACGCAGTAGCTGTCAACCCAGTTCAGTAACACATGAAGATGATCCTTCACCTCTTCCTCAATAGGGCAATAACCTCAACATTCTTGCCCATGTCTCTGATGAAAGCTCCCATACCAACGCAGTAGCTGTCAACCCAGTTCAGTAACACATGAAGATGATCCTTCACCTCTTCCTCAATAGGGCAATAACCTCAACATTCTTGCCCATGTCTCTGATGAAAGCTCCCATACCAACGCAGTAGCTGTCAACCCAGTTCAGTAACACATGAAGATGATCCTTCACCTCTTCCTCAATAGGGCAATAACCTCAACATTCTTGCCCATGTCTCTGATGAAAGCTCCCATATCAACGCAGTAGCTGTCAACCCAGTTCAGTAACACATGAAGATGATCCTTCACCTCTTCCTCAATAGGGCAATAACCTCAACATTCTTGCCCATGTCTCTGATGAAAGCTCCCATATCAACGCAGTAGCTGTCAACCCAGTTCAGTAACACATGAAGATGATCCTTCACCTCTTCCTCAATAGGGCAATAACCTCAACATTCTTGCCCATGTCTCTGATGAAAGCTCCCATACCAACGCAGTAGCTGTCAACCCAGTTCAGTAACACATGAAGATGATCCTTCACCTCTTCCTCAAGAAGGCTGAATTATGTTGTATTGGTTTAACCTTTCTTTGTGCTCCAATAGCAGCCAATCTCTTTCATAGAGGTGTTATCCGAACTACCCCTTCATTCCACATCAATTATAACATCATTCATTGGCAAGATTTTGTTTCCCTGAACTGTTTTTCAGACCAGTAATATAGAGAACTGATAGCGGCTGGGTGGAGTTAAAGGTTGGTTGCACGAATGTTACGGAGGAGAAAATACTGTTGCGGCTTAAGGAAATATGCCACTTTTTATACACGCCAGTGAACGCCAATCTCTTAAATATACTCTTCCCAAGCACATTAAGGGGATCTAGGACATATTTTTTTTGGCCAAAGTGGCCAGTATTTTCCACTTTGTATTTATGCAAAATTAAACTCTTTATAATGTTAGTAAAACATTTAAATGTATTTTATGGTGTTCCAGACCATTTTAAGGGCTGGACAATTTTAAACCTATACACCAGGTAGATTAGTCTGTATTAATGTTTTCAATTTAAAATTTAAGTTTTCTCAGAATGAAATTTTTCAATATGACAAATAACCCATGCAGTATAGCTTTCTTTACTTTTTCATGAAACTGGGCACGATTGCTCTAAAATGCTCTCCTAAGAAATTGGACAATCCATTTTGGGGTACGACGTAGAACTTGAGCACAATAATCCGAAATGTTTACTTTTTGGCTGCAACATCTGCATTATTAATTATAATTGATATTTTTTTTATTCAAAGCACAAAATGGAAAAAAAAAAAAAGAGAGAGAGAGAGAGAGAGAGAGAGAGAGAGAGAGAGAGAGAGAGAGAGAGAGAGAGAGAGAGAGAGAGAGGGAGAGATTCTAGAGTCACTTTTTAGGGGTTTAAATATTAATATGACAGCGTGATTCTGATGAAGAAAAGATATTTGTATTGCAAGGAGTATTTCACATTTTTCAGTATCGCGATATGAATAATAGAAAACAGCCAATAACTGACTGATTTATAAATTTTACTGAAATTTGCACAGTATGCTATTTAGAATGAGGATAACAAACCTTTAAAAATTGAAAAAGATTTAAAAAGAATTGTAGAAAATGATATAATCTGCCCTAGGTCACCTTAAACTGGTCAGTAAAGTGATGCGATTATCAGGAATAGTACTCCACATAATTCGTTCGCGCTTAACACACGATTGAGTTGGTGCTACCTTGAATGTAACTGAAAACATAAATATCATTTTGCTAATATCAGAAACTTAAGTGCTAGTGAGTGTGAAAACATTGATTGAATTACACTATATAGCACATTAGTATAGCATTACTATTGAGAAATAAATGAATTCTATCTATGAAATTATTTTATGTGGTGGGGACGTCAGAAACTAAGTACATTAAATCGTCTACTCTACAAAGTTCACTGCATAATACTGTCCGAAGCATGTGTTTGGGCTTCAAACGCCTGCCCTATCCTTGTAATCCGTTTTAGGCTTTGTAAGTTTACTCCTCAGAAAGTTTGCCTTCGTTGGCTTTTTGTTAATTTTTTACAATTAAAATCAACCCTAGTTTAGTGATGATGTTGTCGCAGACATACAACCAAAGTAGCGTGCTTTACTATATTACATAAAAACATCTCGCTCAAGTAGTTTTCACTGGATGTTCATAGAGGCACTGGAAAGAAAAAAGGGGAAAAAAGTTCAAAGAAGCAAAGTTTGTTTGTCTAAAGCTAACTCATATCCGACACGAAAATAAAGGATGTAGAAATGAAAAGCGATGGTCTAGTTCCTAATTAATTGGATCCCTTTGTTTCCATGTTCATTCCAAACTAATAACCCTGCACTATAACACAGCATAATTTGGAAACAGATAGCACTCACAAAGACAAAATATATTTCACTTAGCTACTAACATACAGTTAAAGCTTGAACCTAACATTTCAGATCAAAAGTTGCTCCGTGAAGTACTTAAAATACGCAGTTAGCAAGGGACAAAATCACGGTATAATTTCAAAACTGGGTCATGTTGGGTCGTATAACGAAACAAAGGATACAAACGAGCAACGCAATCATTACTGAGTGCAGAACCTCGAAACAATGACTTGGATCTGTTAAGATGCTTTATTTTCATTTCGTGGCTGATCTTTCCCAGTAATGTGGCGAAAACTTTTCGACCATTCAAACATTCTCCACATCGTAAAAGTGTAAATATCTATACCTCGGAAGATCAACTGGGAAATACAAGAATGTAATATAAGCTTCAAGCAAAGTTAACTCTAACAAAACTTTCTACGTAACTCTCATAAGTTATTTCACCTGGATCCTTCAAACTTAGGCTAACGTTGCATTAAGGCAAACGATTGGTGAAAAAGATATTTCTTTGGTTGCTTAATCAAACTCTAAGCCTTAAATGTTATGACAAAAAGCTTGAAATTGTATCGCAATAAGCAATTTTGGGAGATTCTCAATCTTTTGTTTAAAAGAGAGAATTTGGAAACCACTTTACTTTATACAAAACCCCAAGATAAAATACCTAATCTATTATAAAATAAACCGCGCTCCTTTTTTAATTACTTTTTTTCTTAGAATTCACCGATGAATAAACATTTTTTAACTATAAGCGTCCACCAAACTGAGACATTTTATTTCTTTCGTTGGAAATGGAAAATTTGTAAGGAAGCCCTTTGATCGAGACGCAGTTGGCATCTAAATGTTCCATAGCGCCATGAATGGACACCTGAAAAGTGGTTGGGCAATGATTTTTCTTGGCGGCAGTTTTGTGGCGTAAATGCAATTCCAGAAGAAAACAAACGCAAATATTTTCTTGGCAGCAAAGAAGAAAAAGGCTTGTTAAAGGACTTTCCAAGTCCAGACCACTGTGAGGAGTGCAATTAATTTCCATGTATTCAAGGAATCGTTAGACACAGATACCATATTCCATTAAGCTAACTCATGTGTTATTGTTTACAGCAGTCAGAGGAGAATTCATTAGGAGAGGATAGTTCCAACTGTGCCAACTTTTGATTTGCCTTAGGCACTAACACAGGGCTGGACAACTGGTGTTCACTGAGTGCAGCCTACTCATGGCCTTGCACTGATACTGTACGTTTGGCATGTAAGAAAATGAAGGTCACTCAAGGTATCCCGCGAGTCGCCCAGACTTGCACTAAGATCAGGTGAAGGTTGCGCAATATGAGCGCTGCCCGGCTTTCGTTTGTTTGGTTTGCCAGGAGGCGTCTCAGTCTCGTACCATGGTTAACTACTGAGAGCAGCTGCCGAGCTAGGGGACTAGTTCTCCGGAACTTCCCCCTTGTGGACCTAGCTAAATAAACCTAGTGAGTTCTTTCTGAAGACATGTAGTTCTTTCTAGGGCAAGTACTTGCGCTTTTGCTAATTTTGATCGACTCACTTTTTCAGTGTCCGTTTCTGTAAATTGTTTAAGTATTCATGGAAAACAAGCGGATACTATATTTCTTGTTTTATGTTACTGTTAATGGGTGTGTGTTTTAAGGGAAGTGCTTTGTTTTTCTAATGTGTGTTGTTCTGATGGCATTTTACTTCTCGATCGAGAAGGACCATTGTTTTGTTGGGTAATATTATGGGCCTTTAAGGTGCTTTTTAATATTTACTTAATGACTTATATGGGATATAAGTGCGGATCTTTTGATAATTGCTACCTTATTATGTAACCACTTCAATGTATCAATTGCCTTTTCTCTTCGTCTGTTTTCCCACAAACCAATCACAAAAGATACTACCTAATTTTTTGCATGATCGTAACTGCGGCGCGAAATTATCAACTGCTGTTGAGTAGCCTATCCGTTTTGCTTCACACCTCAATGTGACCTAAAAATAAAATAAGAATCTGTATAATAACCCTGGCACCTAATTGCTAAAACCAGGGCTAATATGCCAGATTTTTAACATTCATTCATTCTATACATTCATACATACAATGTACTTTACAGATAAAAATATAAAATAAAAATACAAATTAATATATATATATATATATATATATATATATATATATATATATATATATAAATTTGTATAATATATATAACAAATTATAAAATAGAAATTAAATAATTAATTAATTTAAGAAAAATTATTATATATACATAAAGGAAAAGGAAGAGAAAAACGAAGAAGAACAAAAAGATAAAAATAAAAACACAAATTAGAACATTTCACACATAATCACTCTCAAAAACACAAATACTAATAAAAAATAACAGTTGATTCTACACAATCAGAATACAATAAAATTTCCAAATAAATTAAAAAAAAACTTATATAAATACATAACAATTAATAGGATAAAAAATAAAATAGTAAGAACATTAAACAAATTTATCTCCTCACTACAACAAAATAAAACAAAATATAACATTTCATACATACTAACATCACTCACAAAACTACAACTATTACTAAACAATAAACAAATATATAAATTAAATTATTAAGTATAAATATAACATATTTATTAATTATATTATTAAATAATAATATTATTATTACTATTATTACTATTACTATTATTACTATTATTGTTATTACTATCATCATCATCATTATTATTAATTTATTATTATAATTATACCTATAACTGATACTCTATGTATTTAATTTTGTAAATTTAAATTCACATATTTATTACAAGTATAAATAAACTAAGGTTTACTGGTATCCAGCGAACTAGTGAACTATAACTGGTAGTCAATTATTAAAAACAACTATACCTAAACTAAGCACTCTAAACTACCGGTAGCCATGTACTGGTTTCCAGCACAAAAACTACAAAACGTGTGTAATATGAAATTCAAAATCTACATAACCGAATTTAAAAAAAAACAAACATACAACAAAAATTATAGTTTTGATTAAGAAGTAAATTTATTTATATAATTTAATAAAATAATAATTTACACTAAATTCACCAAAATTTAATTATTTTAAATAATTTTACAAAATTATCTCTCGCTATTACATCCTTTCAGACGTCCAGAAGTTCTGTACAATAAATCACTTTTCACTTCACTAATTCAACTTTCACATCTCTAATCACTTATTTACCTTAATTAGGTTCACTAAATAATCAAGGCCATATTTCACTTAAAATGCTATCTCTCACTTGATCATTAACACTTTCGGTCACTCAATCCGTCGCCGATCTTCTTCTCAGTGCATGATGCAACAATCCCGAGAAACTCCTCCCACCATGGTGACAACTCGCCACTCCTTCCTGGTCATCATCTCCCTCCAAGTTGGTAGTGGATTGAAGGCCCCGTCTCCTGCTTCGCGCCGATAGTGGTTCCTCTGGAATACTGCCTCCCCATCCTGACTGTATACTGTTGTGCTCAATCCCATTTCCTCGATGTCTTGATAGTTAAATTGCGTCCTGCTGCCTTTCATCGTATATTTTCAAGTTTTCATGGTTTCTTGTGGTGTTCCTAGTCTGAATTTTTTGTGATCTTCTTTCTGTTAAATTTCTCATTATGTTTCCTACTTGTCGAGATTGTTTTATAGTTATCTTTCTAGCGTGTAAACTGATCTTGTTTGCTAGAACCTCTAAATGTGGAAACAGACCTTTGTTGCGTACTATGTCAAAGAGCTGATATCCTTGTAGGTTTAATTTTTTTGGCATTCAAACATAACATGCTCCGGTGTGTCTTGTTTAAAGCATACATCACATTAATCAATGTTCAATTTATTAATATTTTTCCAATAAGTACCATAAGTTCCACGACCAGATAAATAATGTATAATTCCTTTCTTATTGTTCAAATGTCTGAGTGCTAATCTTTCCGAGATATCCGCGAAGAAAGAAAAGGCACGCCTTCCTTGATTTATACACTCGCATTCTTCTTGCCAAATGTGCATTAGTCTAGTTTTAATTTCCCGCTTAGAAGTGCATCTATTAAAAAACGTCATCAGCGTAAGCTATTACTTTCAAACAGTTATTATCCCGTTGTACTTCCTCTAGGAGTGTTTCTAAAATAATGTCCCAAAATGTGCGCTCTAATATAGAACCCTGGGGTTTATCCTTTAGTAATAGACTTAGTTATTGTTTGATTCATTCCTAGAAGCTTCACTTTTCTGTCTTTACAATAGTTTAAAAGAATTCTATTTAATAAAACTGAATAATTTAAGTTTCTTAATTTCTTAAAAAGAGATGTGACTTGCCGGTTTAGGTATTGTGAGGTCACTGTCCTTGCAGAAGGAATTGCAACTGGGTACCGGTACACCAATGGTTATCACGAGATTGGCCAAGCTGTGTCATGCCTTCTATGCCACGCCTACTTAGAGGTACTAACCAAACTGGAAACATACTCCTCTTAACAAGTAAAATTATTGGTTCGCAATTGAACCAAATATTGATACAATTCCACTGTCCTCAATTACCAATTTAAATATCTGCACTTATATCCCTAACACCCTGTTTATATCGGACTAATGTGTATGTTGAGAAACAGTTTTGTATCAGCTTATCCTATTATTCTGGTTGCATGTATATTGTGTATGCAATGTTCATGTGTCGAACATTTCAGTGTGTCAGGGGGCAGTTATATTTTGCAGCAAGAAGGATCGAGAGTGGCCTTTCTGAGAATGCCCTTCCACGTTTAATTTACCTAGCGTAATAAACTAAAAGGAAAACAAAGTACAAGCACAAGAAACTCATTTCACACCAAATAAAACGTTTCTCAGTGGTTCATTTTCATTCCTTGGAATCATTTTTGACTCGCTCATAAACAGAAGTGAACAGGAACAGGATTGTGTGTAATCTAGTGTAACTTAGATAATCATAGAAATCATATAGTAGAAGACAACGCACTGTTGCGATTTAAGGCAATTGCCACATTTATGCACGCGAATGTAAGTAATCACATTACGAGTGCCTAAACACGTCTGAAGCTATTAACACCAGAATGCCCGTGGGGTAATTT
The DNA here is from genome assembly GCA_030765045.1 of Tenodera sinensis. Taxonomy (NCBI): domain Eukaryota; kingdom Metazoa; phylum Arthropoda; class Insecta; order Mantodea; family Mantidae; genus Tenodera; species Tenodera sinensis. Next base: position 76,538,080 of record CM060964.1, on the reverse strand, counting down.
TGACTCCTTAGCAAATATGTTTTAAGCCATTACCGGTGTTTGCGACATTCGACGGCAAAATCTCTATGTGACTTTTGGTTGTTATTAATTTGGAGTAAGTCGAAGGAATCTGATCACATACAAATAATTGCTGCAACAGAAATTTTATGATTTACTTAAAATGCCCAATGGAGTCAATTTTACTCTTAATATTTCTTTCTGCGAACTGAGGTTGTTATGCACAGTTTAAACCCTCACTATTAAGTGTTCAATAAGATTTGAATGAAAATTTACTTTTGTAAGGTTGTCAACAATGTAAACGCGATTTCATCCACCTTGTTGCACTTCATACTGTTCATTCTCAAGGCAGCGTTGTTACACACTGAATAAGATGCTCTGTTTAGTGTTAATTTACTTCCAGGTTTAGCTTGTTCCTAGTTCTACTAATAATATGTCATTCTAAAGGAAACTTAGTGATGATGAATGGCTTACCATTTTTCAAGATATACCTGATGACCTGTGGGAAGTTGATACTGCAGAAGAATTTGAATCAGATGAGGATTTTATTTCAAAAGAACAGACAGCATTTTCAAAAAATGACGGTGAGGAAGTATTCCAGACAGAAGAAGAATTTTCAGATCTCCATTGTGCCAAAAAATAAAAGCTGGAAATTCATTCTAGAAATAGGATATCTATGACAATGACAATGGAACTGTGGGATACTCCATAATTAATAAACTATAGGGCTCCAAACGTATGGATTTATATTATACATTATGATAATAGGATGTGCAAAGAGAAATGTTGTAAAGGGTAGTCCAGCTAGTGATCGGTCCTTGTTAATTGACAAACTTATAACTGACCACATTCGAAAGCATGCAACTATTGAGACTCATCGGCAAATACAGAATAACATTTTTACTTTGTTCTCCCGAAATGTTTGGGTTCTTTACAAGGAAATAACCAAAGAAAAGATTAGTCGGCTGGAATTTTATGATGATTTGGCAACAGAACTCACACGTCCCAACATGGAACAGCAAAATCAAGAATAAGATAATGATGTACGAAAACAGCACACGAGTAAAGTACAATCTCTACTACTAAATATTATCCTGTGAAATATAGGCGTAAAATGCACAGTAGGGACTTGTAAACGTAAGAAATCACGTGGAAGATGCCCTGCTAAAGCTGAATTTATGTGCTTAAGTTGAGAGCTAAAATAGCTCACATCTTTTGGTTCATGTTTGTACCTATACATTATTTTCCTGAAACAACACATTCCTATTTATTATTTATTTATGCCAAAAACTTACTGCTGGTGTTTTAAACACACAATCCGCGTGTGGGCAATGTTTGAGAGGTGAACCCGGAACTGAAAAACGCAATGCCACAGCCGGGATTTGAATCAATTATACCTCTCGAATATTCCTATTTGCTTGCATAAAACTCACACAAGTGTGCAAGACGGCATTCTAAAGGAATGTAACATGCATAATTGTTTTATGTTTTCATTTTATTTCATATCATTTGTAATAAGTGCATTGTTGAATAAAATCAATGCATGCAACATTGCTGTGACAATGTGTTTTTTACTTCTAACACTGTTCTGACAACAAACTAGTATCCTAATGTCATAGCAACTATTCTATTTTCGTCACTGTTCTTTAGATAAGTATGGGAAGATATTGCTTTTAAAAGCGTTGCCAGTGCTGCAGTGCAGTTAATTAGCTTGCTGCTATTTAAAGTGTGCAAAATGCACATAAGATGTGAATAATTTAATAAATTTTACGAAGAGTCAAAATGACCCCAATGTGTATTCAAAGGTGATTGGCAAAACCGGGCATTCTAGTGTTAAAGCAACTTAGTTAAAATTTGGCTCAGCAAAGTTATTGGCCTTTAATTATCTACTTGAAATAAAGATATGAAACTGAATCAAAACATTATCTAAATGTTGTGGCTGCAAGTTACAGAATGGGTTGAGGGCTTTAAATAAAGAACAAAGCAAAACTACTTAATAAAGCGTCTCATTTTAGATATCGGATTTTGGACTTAGTTTATCCTGATAGCAAAGACTATAAAAAGAGGTTTAAATTTAGTTTGTATTTAAGTGATTCACGTAAATTCTTATTGTGGTCTTTAACGTGTTTATATCCCTTTTAATGGAGCCCGAGGATGCAAAACCGATCAATCTATTACACCATACAACACGTTTAGTGACTGAAGAGAGGTAAGTGGTTAGGAAGCTTGTGTCCTGGGTCATGTACGCTTAGGCAAAATTGGTATCTTGCAAATAATTAGAAATGTGTAATGTACCCTCCGCTGTTGCTACAACACTGTTGTTCCCAGGTTAAATATGTCACTTACAGCAGCGTTGTTCCCAGTCAGGCGGATATTTGGTCACTGAATAGAATCATGTAATACTCTTATCTAGAACACCGCATACACTGTAATAACTAGAGACTGGATGTTAGGCACAACAATATCCAGCTGCTAAACGAAATAAAGCTTTTAAATGACGCTTCATTTAACGGGCCACCATACCTGAACATACATGACGTAATACCACGAAAATAAACGGTTTACAGAGATGAAGAGGGAACTGTGATTGGCGTGGGGAAATTGCATACGAGCTCAGAGTTGCTTTTAGTTCACCTCTTTTTATCTTTGGACACGGAGAAGATTTAAATTTCAAGGTTTGCACATGTTGATATTTATAACACAGCTCACCAACGTTTCACAGACTTTGCAAGTAAGGTTGAACCATCTGGCGAATATAAGTCACCAAATCCTTTCACAAATTTATTTCGTTTTGTTTTTAATTCTGCCGATACTTTTGGCGTGGTGAAACAACTTCACAGTGAATGTCACCTAACACTGTTGTACGATTTTAAGAAGGAACAATATTTGATGGATGAGAAAAGTTAACTGAAACTATGCAGGTCAACAATGTCCCTCTATCCTTAACACACCTCGACATTCATAGGCGCTTACCGTTACACGGCAACTTAAGAAAGGGATCGGTGCGTTAATAGCGTCACTTGTTTTAAGTTTAATAAAAGTGGTGGATGACCATGTTTGGTATATAAACTTCTTCCCACCATTTGCAGAGGTAGCCAGCCTTCCAAGGCCACAAACACCCTTCTGGGAACAAGCTTTGGGTAGCCAAAGGCAATGGAAAATACAAAATTGAATTTTTATTATACGCAGTGAAAGTAAGGCATGACGTATTCACAAAATATTGGCCAGGAGCCACATGTACATTTCAGTTTTTAATGCAACGCAAAGATAATTTTAAAAATCAGAAAAATGGGCATTTATAGGCATTAAACATGAAAATATACAAAGTTTGGCAAAATTATCTTTACAGCACACAATACGATGATATGAACTTATGTTAATTTATTGTTATATGTGTAATAATGAAGTATGGGTATTTTGCCTAACACCCGGCCTCTAGTAATAACAATTATCGAATATGTATAACATGTACTGGAGAGGAAAGGTAAGAGAAGCTCTACTCCAAAGTGTACAACACAAAATTCCATCTTAAGCTAACTCCATATCTAGTGACTTCTTGACTAATTTTGTATCCCTGTAGACGAGTCTCGTCGAACCTGTGGTATACCTGAGATTTTAGGATACTCTTGGGTTACAAAGAGACTTACATACATCAGTGTTCCCTTCCTCAGTATAGGACATTTAAATGTATTTCCTGCTTACATTATAATCGTGGTCGGTGCGAAATTTAGGGTTCGATTGCTATCAATTCCTTAAGGGCACGTGTTACTGAAATATTTAACCTCTATATTTACTACCGACCACCTCCGTAGCGCAGTTGGTAGCACGCTTGCCTCTGGCGCAGAGGACCTGGGTTCGATCCCCGGTACCATCATGGGGAGGTCTGGTACGGGGTGCACTCAGCCTCCTTAGGTGCCGGAGGGGTCAATTGAGCTACTTAATGGAGGAGTAGCGGCTCCAGTTCGAGAAGACCGCACAACTGGCCGGGAGGATTCGGGGCACTGACCACGTCCCGCCCTCCAGTACTACGCTCCACCAATGTCGCCAATAGTGGGCAGAGGTGGGGGACGTAGCGGCTGTGCGTTAAACCTTGTTCGTTCGTGGGCTGCTGCTAGTGTTTAATTAGTAATATTTCGTACCATATTTTTTAACAATCTTATTATACCATGCATGACTAAGTTATGCCTATGACAGTTTTAATTTAGCAAGAGTAACAAAAAAACTTAAAGAATTTAATTATACTATAATTATTATAGATGGTTACTGATTAGGTACATTATTTTACCAAAAGGAAGGATAACGAACATTTTGATATCTTTGAAAATTCATTTGAATAATAAATTAATCATTCACGTATAGGTAAATACAAAATATAGTGTAATGTTTTAAAACTGTTCACTTAATTTACAGTTCAAAGGTGAAGTTAAGCTTTATGTCCTAAATAAAATGGTATCAAGTCAAACGCTGAGGAATAGTACAATGGAGATTGGACAGAGCGGAAAGAACAGTACAGGTGATGGACAGTATTAAGCCAAGTGCTTCATATGCGGATACAAAGACAAACGCAGAAAGGAAGCAAGAATATAATTATGTAGAGGTGAAAGACCTAGCCTTTGGACAACACTGTGAATGAGCAAAGTGCTACGAAGCGTTGCCAAGCTTTTCAGTAAATTTCCTCAAACTTTTTAGAAGATAAACGGATACTGGTACCTGGAAGAAATAAAACTCAGGATCAGCAGAGAGCTGAATCGTTCGGTCTTCCAGCACAGAGCAGATAGAAGAATATACTGATAGAATGTCCTCATAGGCTTTGATGGCAAGGGCTAAATTAATGGTTCATGTGTTCCAGAAGCACGCACTCTTAGTCTATTAATTCCAAAGTAGCTGAGCAATATAGACTACTCCGGAATTTCCTTGATGGACCGGTCTACAGCTGCATGTCTTTTAGGATTCGTGCAATGCATCTGTAGTTGACTAATATGGACAAGAAGATTTGTAGATAATTAAAACATTTTATTACACAAGGCACATTATAAGTGTCAGTGAGACTGTATCTGATAGTTTGAAGGCATTTCAGCCTTAGTCTTCAGGCCCACATACACGGTGGTACCACCAAACCTACGCGCGCTGTTCTACCGATCAGCATGTGTGAAACAAATTGACTACCTCTGTTGTAAGGGAAGTCCTTGTGTCAATTGATAACCCACAAACAATACTTTGTTTTGTCGTTACTGCAGGATGAGAAAATACAATAACAAGTACTTAATACATTGTTCAACTTTTACACAAGGTTTATGGAATCTAATTCTCAGCGTGTATTTTCTCTTTAAGCAATACATGTTCAATCTTACTGTTGCATTACGGGACCAGTAGCGAATACCGGAACAAACGCAGCCTTCTGGACAATCACGGTGTGGACTTTGATGATATTGGCTCAGCGCTATCCTGGCACGTACTTTGAAGGTACCATAACGTAGGGCATCAAACACGCCCAGTGCACAAACCATTAAAATCCACCCACTGCTCGTCTTAGCGAACACGGCAACAAGGGCTTGCAATTTCAAGCTTTTAAATATTCAAAATATGCTGTTTAAGTTCGCTGCTGTTTACTCTCCTCTCCAAGCACTGAGAACTCAAAAGCGATGGTAGCAGCTGTTCGACAAACTGGTATTGGGTCTATCGATCCAAGAGCCCACATGGCGCCAAATCTTTCTCTTGTGAACCGAGGCTGCATTACACACACAAACATTTTGCCAAAGGAAAGCAGCTTGTGTGATGTTAGTGAACCTGAATTCATACCTCTGGATAAAAATGTCAATTTTTTTTATGAAAATCAGTACTACTTACAATTTTTCATGTAACAAAGTACCAGAAGACTTACCTGAAACAATAAAGAAAAATACTAATTAATACCCAAATCACTGTATATCACACCTAACGTAATGTAATACTAATCTTTCTAGATTCATTATTAAGTATATCCAAATTGTGACATACAAAAGAGGTTATAAATTCTAGATGCTGAGAAAGAAACTGTGTTACATTCACATGGTTTTTCTGATTTACTAGCAAGTATGCAAATTATTCTTGCCAAATCTTATTTTTCTATCCATGTACTTCATTTTAATCGAAACAAACATTTGCAGAAATAACTACATTGCATGTCTTATTATAGATACACGGGGAACAGTAATAGTAAAATGTTTAAGAAGGGAAATTATATGCTGGCCTTAAAATTATATACTGTTTCCATGCTATCGCGAGAAAGAACTGAAACTCGAGAGGACCTAAAGATCGACAAAACGTTGAACATAGGGGAACATTAATACGCATATATTGGAAATGATATATGCCACAAACCAGTTATTTGAAATAAATTGTGTGTTTTAAAGAGATCTATATTTTCGCTCAGTGCATTTTCGGCTATCGCTTAAAATTTATCAGTTATACAAAACTGCTACACAAAATTCCTTCACAGTCTGTTCACAGAAAATTGAACATGTAGGTTTTATTTTTCATGTAACATTCTTTAATATGCGGTACTTTAATCAAAATTGTTAGCACAATTTTTTGGAAAATCAAACAATTCGAAAACTGTTTCATGTAAAGGGCTTGTTTGGGGTGGAGGAATTTTCTTGAGAAACTTCGTGTTTCATCTCTGGAAGGTGTTGAACCTAAATACTAAGAAGTTTGTGCTTATCCAACTTTTCGTTTTTGAATTGTTCACACACACACAAACACACACACACACACAAACAAACACACACAAACACACACATATTGTGATATCCAGTGCGGTAAGTGCATCTTGACATAACGAGGAAGAAGTTTGAAAACACGAGGAGAGGCCGAGTGTTATCACTCCGGAGTTTATACATGTATATTGCTTCGACGTAGGTGAATAATAGAAATGCTTGCGAGAAAATAAAATTAGTCAAGCGCGCTAGCCTCTTCGAACTGGTAATCGATTAGTTACACTTGATAATGCTGATCAAGTCAACTGAAGGTAACATGGTTCATGCTTTGTAAAATTCAACTAGGTATATTGCATGTCCGCAACAATCAACTTATATGTCAGTGGTTGGAGGATTTTACGCTTTATTAACATCTACGGCAAAAACTTAAATTGCACGGTGTGCAGAAATTTCAATTTCCCATGCATGGCAGATGTGCCGATGGTGTATAAAACAACTTCGTCAAAAAAGAAGTTTAAAATATGAAGGAAAAAATAGTTTCTTAAGGCAACTCTTGATTACAGTGTTGATAAATATCCTTTTTTATGTTTTTGTAAATTATTTATCTTCAAAATGTTAGCTTTAAAATGATACATTATTCTAAAGTGATCCAAGTTTATATTATTATAAATAGTTTAAACCTTTACAAAACCCTGATTTTAACAAAAACCATGAACATATGAAAATATTCTGAAGTTCAATGTTGAATAACTTCTTCCTAAAATATAATAATATTGGGAATTTGTGTGTTTGGAGAGGCATTTTCCCTTACTTTTTTGTATTGGCTAAATTACAATGACAAGAACTTTTACAGAGCTGGAATGTATTAGAAGTTTGCTGAGGTATGCTATATGTATATATTGTTTACTTTTGTAGGTTGGTCCAAACAAAAATCTTTCTTTGCGAATGCCCCTATTAAATCTGGAGCAATGCAACTTGGAATATAAGTTGCCTATACAATTTTGCAGCCTGCACGTTTTATTATTTTCACATATTATTTCGAAGAAATTTTATTACCGGAAGCACCAATACACCAGTAATGAAAATTAACCCTCCGTTACGCGCGCGCCCTGGCAGAACACCGTTAGTGGAGCGGGGTCTAGTAGGCCCGCGCTATATTTTTGTACTTATTAGCCTGTATTTATTGTTTTTAATTTTATTTTTTTACTTATTACCGTGTTTAGCTTCATTTAGCTTAAATACACGTGGTCTTTATTAGCATTATATTACTAGATAGATCAACAGGTAGATAAAATGTAGTATGAGTACACTAATAATTTGTAGCACATTACATGGTAAAACAATAAATTGCGATGTTCAGGCATACAACTTGTAATTTGAAATGCATTGCCAGTAATAATAATAATAATAATAATAATAATAATAATAATAATAATAATAATAATAATAATAATAATAATAATAATAATAATAATAATAATAATAATAATAATAATAATAATAATAATAATAATAATAATAATAATAATAATAATAATAATAATAATAATAATAATAATAATAATAATAATAATAATAATAATAATAATAATAATAATAACAATAACAATAACAATAACAATAATAACAATAACAATAACAATAACAATAACAATAACAATAACAATAACAATAACAATAACAATAACAATAACAATAACAATAACAATAACAATAACAATAACAATAACAATAACAATAACAATAACAATAACAATAACAATAACAATAACAATAACAATAACAATAACAATAACAATAACAATAACAATAACAATAACAATAACAATAACAATAACAATAACAATAACAATAACAATAACAATAACAATAACAATAACAATAACAATAACAATAATAATAATAATAATAATAATAATAATAATAATAATAATAATAATAATAATAATAATAATAATAATAATAATAATAATAATAATAATAATAATAATAATAATAATAATAATAACAACAAATAGTTGATAAGCATATGATGTTACATATTATTCCATAGTTTGCTTTCATCCTCTACTTCATGATCAGTTTCTGAACCTAATGATCACGTTTTCAGTTTATCTTCAGAATTGCAATGATCCGATTGATACAAATTGTCATACAGGGATAAGGCATCATCACCACAATGTAGATGATGCACTTCTTCCAAATCATTGGGATTTTATAGATCATACTCATGTTTGTGAGATGTAGTAGCATGCTACTTGCAATGGCAAAGCAATAATAGTACAACTAACGGGGAAAAACAAATGTCAGCAATACGTAATGAGAGATTTTGATATGAACGACACGTAACTGCCGATTCGTCCTTCTTGTAGCTAAAGAAATAAACAGCTAAGGTTGTCGCTCCAGTAAACAATCCAGTAATATGGATGTCCTAGTCAGGAGATTGCATAGGTCTGTTCGTTGGAAAACTGTAACGTTTAAACAAACCTAGGGGTCTGTCAGGCCCTTGGAGACCAATGGAGGGTTAAAAAAAGGGGGGAGAAGGAAAAGAAAAGAACAAATAGTTTTTACGGTTGTAAAACAAAATGATATAATTTCCGTAGGTGTATTTTGTTATCAAGATTTAATGAATATGCGATAAATGTCAAAAAGTCGTGACAAATAAATACTAAGCAAATAGGGCTTTAGGATTCTAATGTTAACAATGGCAAGGTCCTCTTAATGATCCAAATATTCCTATCTGTCGTTTTGAACATGGAAAAGTAACACAACCGCATGGTATTCTGCACCAGTCACACCTAACATCTGCTTTCCACTCTATATTCTCATAGCCAGCAAGGAAAGACTTCTGGAGTTATGCCGTTACGTGTCCCATCCCTCATTTGTGTGCAAAGCCCAATCTTTTAATTAAGTCCCCCTGCTCTACTACCTCGAACTTCCATGCGACACTTTCTCCGTTCCATATCGATAGCCAGTCAGCCACCTATCTGCGATCCTCTAACCTCCTATTTGCTACATCATTCCATTGAGGATGGTAGGTAATTGTAGCAAGGGGCAAATGACGATATTGAGCTTGAAAGAGACTGATATAGAGCTCTTTGCGGAGACACACCAAAGTTTCATCAAGGTTCAACTTTAACTCCACACAGAATCAAGAGAGAGCGGCCTATTGTCACGCCACATCTCCACCAGACACACAGTACGATCTGATTAAATCCTCTATTTTCTGCTTGGCGCAGGAGGGTGAGGGCTTCATTCAGTCTTCCTTCCTTCTTTTTCCCTTCTTGGTCGCTAGTGTTTGGGGAGTTATCACCTCTCTTCAACACCAGTTGGATATTGCATCCTGTTTCGTGATACGGTCCTTTAAAACCTGTCCCTGCAGACTGCAATATTTAAAATCCAATGTCTCCTGGCAGGCACTCACAATTATCGCATTTCCTTAAGGTAATAATATATTGTGTGTTTCTTCCCATCCAGGGAAGGTACTTATTGTATTCCAATCAAAGTTTCGATACCGAGGTTTCACCGGAAATATATGTTTTGATACTCCCTGAATCTAGAAAATGTATTTTAGACAAATGTCTGAGTGTGTGTCTTTCTGTATTTCTATGCGCGCGCGCGTGTGTGTGTGTGTGTGCGCGCGCGCGTGTGTATGTATGTGTAGGAATTGGAGGGCAAACTGAGGAGCTACTTGATTAAGAAGTAACGGCCCTGGTTGCGTAGACCACATAACCGGTCGGAAGGGATCAGTGCGCTCACCCAGTACCACCCTCCAGCACTGCACTCCACTCATGACGCCTGTTGTAGGCAGGGGAGGGGGACACAGGGGTTGGGCGGTAGGCCTTAGCACGGAAAGGTTATTATTATAGGATTTTAATTAAAATCTTCACACAATAACAATTTGGTATCTGACATTCTGCTCACATCCACACAGAAACACGAAGGTTTTTCCAGAATGTGCTGTTCAAGGAAACTCAAAACGTTTATTTTCAGTGAAATATCGATATTGCGTTTTTGGGTAGAGAAAGTAAAAGCTATTAAAAAGGAAGGAATGAAACAAAAATTGTGTTGACTACCAGATTTCACACTTAAGCCAGACACTATTTAAGCATTGTAGGCAAAGTTTAAGATACCTTCCCCAACCTAAACGTCTCTCTGTATTAAAAAGTGTGATTTATTTTTCATTTTTACAAAAATGCCTATAGTGAGTTTGATTAAATATCATACTTAAAATACAGGGTTACTACAAATGTTTAATTCGTTTTCAAAACGCTGTATCTTTCAAAGTATCACACTTAAAACAGGGTCGATAAATCAAAATAATAGGAAAATCACCAAGTTTGCGTTTGTTACACCAGATGACAGCACAAGTGTAATGCCTTCACAACATGCGACAAAAAAAGGAGTTTTTGTGTTTTGGAATATGCGAGGTGTACGTCTGTTGTAGCAATGCAACTTGCATTCAGATGCAGCTATCAACAAGAACCGCTGTGTAAACAAAGCACTTTGAGGTGGTATCGCCAATTTAAGGACGGTGGTTGCCTGTGTAAAGGAAAATCTACCGTTCGACCAAAGGTGCAAAAAGAAACAGATATTTTTTGGTGAAAACACTCCTATGAGTGCATCTTAGCTAGATATGTTGAATTTGTGGTTGTTGCCACAACTGAGTAACGATTCTGATAATTTTGTATTCCAACAAGATGGGGCACCTCCTCATTGGAAGCTTGATGTTCATGAGTATCTGAACCACGAACTTTCGTATCGTTGGATTGGGTGTATTGGTGAAGATGACCAGGCTCTTTTCCCTTGGCCCCTGAAGTCACTTGACTCTTCGCTGTGTGACCTCTACCTCTGGGGATAGCTTAAGGACCGCGTCTATGTTCCTCCACTACCAAGAACTCTGTACATTTGAAGGAACACAGTAAAGACCATTGACGAAATTATGCTCCAAAATGTTTGGAACGAACTGGATTACCGCCTGGACGTATGTCTTATCACCCAAGCAGCAAATGGGCCCTTCCTAGTCAAATCATACATATTTCAGGAAAATTTGTCTTTCACGTCTCCGATTTCATTGATATTAAAATTAGATATTCTGTGAACGAAAAAATGATAAACGCATGTTTTTGTTAGTCCGTAAATTTGTTAATTTGGTAAATATAAAACATTAAATTTTCGGATATTTTGCGCACACTATTCTGCATAAATATAAACATCCGTGGTATAATTTTTCAGATAAATATGATCTTTGGTTCATTTTGAACACTAAAATATATTTCATTTATACGGTAAAAAATAACTAGTTTAGCATTTTCTATTTTCACGAAGTTATTAACGTTACAAAATCATTAACAATGAACATTAAAATTCCGGAAGAAAATTAAAACGTAGCTTGATGATGTCATATAATCCGAGCAAAACTTCAAATTGAAATTCTAACTAAATACAGAGATATTAAATAACCTACCAAGCCGTGTAGGTGAGCAGTAACGCTGCTATGCTGCCTTCATTTAGGTCTAGAGGTATACACACACCGCATGCCAGTTGATTGCCTATCATGTGTTGCAGTTCCGTGGAAGTCAAACTGTAAGCACTAACGCTACAATGGTCCACCACTCTCTTCACACGGCACACAGTTAACATTTTATAATTTAAAATTCCAATAATAGATTTACATTTCCAGTCATTACACTTCGAGTTACACTGATTTTTAAGTATCCCTACTCTCCCTTCGCTTTGAAACGAATATTTTTTTTATTAATGCCTGAGATGCAGATACTGAAACAAAACAGTGCAAGTGTAGAGTGACTTTTGTTGCTCGTATCTTGACTGGAAAGCATTATCATGCTCCTTGTGTTTGCTATCGGAGAAAAAGTTGAAGACAATGTTAGAAATGCTCTTCTGGGCCCAGTTAAACAGTATTCTTGACGTTGTGGTAGGGTCTTTTTCAGGTTGAAGACTAGCTTTCATTGCAAGTCTCTTAATAGTACCGCCAATTCTATCGCAAGGCCCTTTTCCGTATGATGTAGCAAAGACGTGCCACTTTGCTCCATTTTGAAAGTCTTTTCGTGAAAACAAATATTTGAAAGATTTATTTCATTGTAATACTGAGCACATGAGCCATCTGAAAAGTATATTACTTTATGTAATACTCCCAATTGCTGCTTCAGAAATAGTAGTATCTTTGTTTGGGAAATATGGGCAGCTGTGGTGTGTTTTAGGCATTCACAAATAGCAACAAAAGTTTTATGTTTTATGTTGCTATTATCTTCCTAGTAGAACACAAAAGGGTGAATCGCGGCCTGACTATTATTCTAGCGCACGTTCTGAACAGAATTCTGGATGCAAAAGCACACTAAGTACACTAAGCTGAGCTATGAATGTATGTGGTAGTAAATTAGTGAGTTTTGTTGACAATTTTTCTAGAAAAAGCTCCACTGGAAACATCAAGGTTTCTAAATTTGTACGACCCACAGCCACCCATTTGCCCGTAGGTAATATCTGGGATAGGCCGTTCATCTAGTTGTAAACGATGTACTAAATGTTCAGTTTATGGACAAGCGTTACATTTCTTTAAATAACAGATATTGGGGGATTGCAGATAATTTGTGACAAGCAATCCTTATAATTAGTTAGGATAGGATTTGAATTTTCAGTGAGCCTACAAATATTGATAGCAGCAATCATTAATGTAACATTTTCGTGATAAACACAAAGGCAAACCAAGTGAGTGCCACTAGTTTCAAGAAGTGCACATTCTTTTGGCCTTAATTTGGAAAACTTTTGAAAATCCTATTTTGACATGCGGATATAAAGTTATATGTTTCTTTAAGATTGCCAAGTATAAGTCTGATTCTGAATTCTCCTGCCACTTTATTTAACAGAAACTATGTTAGTTTTACCAGGCACCAAAATCATCGCAATTATAAAACTCAGAAACCTTCTGAAAGGTAGCTTAAGTCCAAAAGTTTTCCGGATTTGGGGTCCGGGGTTTCTAAAGTTCTGTTTTCTTTGGCCGGCTGTTCAGATATTTGTATTATGTGAGGTGATACTATTGTATGAACAGCCGTCAAAAATCGCCAACATATGAATTTTTCATGGAAAGAATCTATAAATGTTTGTATTATTTCAGAACTATTTGAATTTTCATTTGAAGCAAAGTCTGTAATATGAACTATTTGCTGCTTCATTGTCTGTGATTTTTCTGCAACTTCTCGCTAGGGTAGCGTTTTTGTGACAGTTCTTTTGTTTCCGCTAAATTCTCGTTCAATTTACCTCTTACATCTATTGCGTCCATACTCATTACGTCACTAGATGATGAGGAGCTATGACTATCTGGGTTTTCACCTTCTTCTACCGAACTTTCACTAGCACTAGGTACACATAATTCAGTGCTGGTTGGTTCTTTTGAAAGCTTTGAAATTTTCATGCGGCAATTATTATCACAAACTTTCAAATCGCGAGATAAGCTTAGGCCTTCTAATTTAAGTTCTACACGAGCGCACATAAAACCACAGCTCATACTAAAGGTCAACTAGCAATACAGTAGTGATGTAAGCAAAGGTAAACACCAGATGGAAAACGACACCTCGTCCACGTGTTCAAAGCACTTTCTTCAATCGATCCAAGTGACTCACCACTCACACGTCATTAGTAAAATATTTATAACACCACTTGTTATTCGAATTCCTTTCTGAAACCGACGTAGTTTGATGCACACTATTTCAAAGATAATAATCATATTTTTTCAGTTTTTAAGTGTGAGTGTTTATTAATTAAAATGAATTTTAAAAATACTACCCCCAAAGAGGGACTCATTTTGCGTTTCGAGTGAACCTAAAACATAGTATGTAAAACTGCAAGTTCTTTTTTTTACTTCAGAATACTACAAGCACGAAAATTCTACGATTCATATAATTTTGGGTATAACTATATTTATAAGATACAGCATGCGATTACACTGTAAAATTAATATTCAATAAACCGTAAAATAAGCGCGTAATACCAAAAAGAAGACACAAGGTTACTTAATATCATCTAGTGACAACATAAAAAATGGAGAAAATAGTATAATATCAAGGTTCAGAAGTGTTCGATTTGACCTGGAATGACTCAGATTTAGAACAAGTGCAGGGTGTGCAACCCATTGAAATATAAAATGTCAAATCATCTATTCGTTGTTACCTCTTAAATGTTTTCACGTAATGAAATGTCTTGCGATAGCTTCCTTACGCGATTTTCCTTTTCGTCCCGCGTGGGTTTGGTAGTAAGAAAATTTGATTGAAGACATTTGAGCAAATATGTTTTGTTTTCGGTGTCTTGCATGCAAAAAAATTCATATGACTTGAAATTATTTTAGTGAAAGATTAATACCGAATAGCGTAACGTGCACAGACGAGTCACTTTTTGTATGAATACTGTGACAGAGGGTTGTTGTAATTGTTTTCCTTTCGTGAGCCATCAAATATGCAACACGCGCTACACCATTCGGCCTCAGTGAATGTGTATATTGCATTCAGGCAATGAATTCCAAATCAGCGGGACTAGAGGATATAGTGGGTGTGTTCTACTAAAATCATGTTTGAGCACAGGTATTGCATTGAAATATACAGCGCATCTTATTGCTAAAGCTCTGGGAACTTGATTGGGGGGAGGTGGGGGGGGGGGGCCCTCAGCCTGCGTTTAACTAACCAGTAATGTAACTTCATTGTTAGTCAATAGTACAAGTAACTGTGGAACACCATGCATACCACAGAAGCGCATGGTCTCCAGTTTGCTTAATGTTACTGCTCAAAATGAGCAGCTTTGGTTGTGGAATATGCTATCTGAGCCGACTAGCTTGTAAGCGGATTTTCGGCTTGCGCCACACCTTAGTTGTACCCAGGACACCCAAAGCACTTCTCAACCTAATGTGTTCGGTTATGCCCTATTCATAGCATAGACATACTATCTTAATATACGCATAGGTCTATGTATGAGGTGTACGCAAACATTAATTTATTGTAAACGAAAGCTGTTGTTTCATGTATTCAAACGGAGAATCAATCTAGTATTATTTTTTTTCTGCATTTATTTTATGTTGCTTTGACTGCGTAGTCATATCGTGACGGATCCATTAGGATCAGTGTGTGGCGGGCAGTTAGCCTTCAAGGTCTCATCTCTATACCATATCATCTTGCTTAATCACGTGTCCACAGAGGAATCAGTGCAAGGTAACTGTAGCTCCACCTCTGTGACGGGTAGATGACACGATGGATGACTGGGTAGGTGCCATCCAGTCTATCTACTTTCATTATTTGTGGATTGATGGCACAGCACTCGCTATTACCGCCCATTTTCCATATTTACTTTTGTTTTACACTTAAATATCCAATCTATTATTTACCTTAGCTGCTGAGGGAAACCACGATAAGATCCCAGTTAAGTTGGTCAGCCCACGGGGTTTGATCCCGGGACCTCCCGAAAGCGGGCCACAGACGTTAGCTACACTATACATAGAAGTAAAACAAGCTAACTACAATCTAGTAGACATTCCCAATTTAAGATGATGTCATATAATGCAAGTTTCACTGGCTTTTCTCTTTTTGGAGAGCAGACTTGAAGCGTAACGCCTTTAACCAGCTAGGTGAATGAATGAAATGCCTGAGATTATGCCCAAACGGTACGGGGTGCTTACAACTTAAGAGAAGAGCTACCCAACATTCATCTCCTCACAATGAAGGAAAATCTAGAAGGAGGAAACAAGCTTATTCCGGTAGGCAACTTAAACTAACTGGAATTCAAATTCAGAACCTCAAATACTTATTTACTACTAATAACAATATAAGGAAACTAAGTTATTTAATTTGTAATCGTGTGAAATAATTATTTAGTACATAAGCAATAACAATAATTATATCAATTATTGATTGAAGCAGTAACGGCTGGTCAACACAAAATCCAATCAGAAGCTTGCCACGCCTTGCGGTGCTGTATAGTTAAACACGCTGTGAAATCGCGCTGTAAAGCCGGTCATAGAAATATCATTTGCACCCACAAAATTTATTTACGCGACAGGAAGGAGAATAGTAGGAGTCAGGTATGAGCCGCCATTAAAATTTGTGTCTACGCCAGTAATGAGATGCTATCAAAATGCTCTCTGGAATGGAAGGTATGTTCAAATAACATGACGATTTTAGTTCTAGTAGCTCAAAATGGCTTTGAAAATAAAATGCAGAACTTAATTACCTAATAGTTTGATACCTCCTAGCTTTCTAATGGTATTTTAGCACGATTACATATATGAATTAGTTAAAATTAACCCTCCGTAGAGAATACAGTTATTTTACACTGTTGGTGATCATTGTGGTGGTGGCGGTCGTATGATCTCCAAGATAGTCTAAAAAAATAAAACAGTCAAATTTTTTTTACAATTCATTACATCTTTTGTTTTTCATTCCCTTCCTTCCCAATATTTTGTATTTAATTTTTCATTTACGGCGTACCTATGATGTTAGTTGTAGTGGTGGCCGCTTTACTACCTCTAAGAGGTCTAAGAAAAATATAAAACAAGCTTTCTGTACAAACCATTGTATCGTTTCTCTTTTATTACACCCAGTTTTCCGTCTTCTTTCTATTTATTCATTTCCAATGTTGGTAGTGGTTATGATGATGACGGTGGCACCACCTCCAGGATGGTGCAAGAAAAATATACAACACAAATATTCTACATTTCATCTGATTTTTTGTTTGGTTTTTATTCCCGCTCTTCTCACAATTATTTTGTTTTACTTTTCTTCGTTCCTTTGCTGTCGCATTGTTATTCCATCTTATTCCTCTGCCATAATCATATTGAGAAATTATTAGAATTTGATTAACCACTTCCAGTTTCCTGCATTTTTGAAACTAGGGCTCCTTTGCTTAAACTTAATTGAGAGAAGTGTATAGAATATCGGTTTTGACACTACTATTTTCAGTTCTGCACACCTAAAAAGTGTTGTCTAAGTGTGTTTGTAAATGTTGCCCACTTCCCTGTCAACATTTTTGAGACTACACGTAATTAAACAGAATGGCTGCAAGCCGCCAACTTGGTGGCATTCAAACAACGAATTAAACATAGCAATTTTCTGAAACTTTGTACTAAAACGAAATGTGCTTATGGATTATGTCTAAAGCAAACCAGAAGGAAGCCTTCTGAAGAAGTTCAGTGTATACATACCATTAAGAGGCGTGTATGCTGGTGTTTGAATTTATTAGTCGTGCTACGTTCTTTAGAGCTCAACTGCAATGCTTAGATACGGCTGCCAAATCTGAGAGCTCGCCATTCATCCTTGAGCATAACAACGTTCATATGCCTTCAAGTCCTAATCTTGCTGCTTTTACAGCACAGTATTAAGGCTTGCAGGGGAATGCCAGCATAATCTATTGCTTCCAATTTTTATGGGAGGAGGTAGAGGGATTCTGCTAGGCGCGTGTACATCACCAATATAAGTTCCAGGATCGGAAGGGAGGGGAATGCATGACGGATATGCAATCCCCGGAAGCGGACGAGGAAACGGGCTTGGTTCCTTGCCAAAATAGCAGATTGGCTATTTAGCGACCCAAAACTAGGAAATTCGTTTTGTAAATACAAACATTCAGCCAAGTAGGAGAGTTAAACGAACTTGAACTAAAGATAGTATATTCGCATTCGAAACAAATAACACAGCAAATACAGTCGCTCTAAACTCGCATAGGCTGCTTGTGCTCAAAACTTCATTCATTCATTCATCCATACATTCATTGAGAGCATTAGCAAGGCTCAAGGTGTGTTAAACGCAGTGTGAAACCCGTATGGAAGCATCAATATACTATGTATTATGCTAATGAACTGAGTGAGATGGCTTCGGGCTAACGCGTGAAGCTCGCATTAGAGGGGAAGGGGGGCCCCGGGTTCAATTCCTGTTGGGCCGGCCATTTTGATGTTGGGTTTGGTGTTTTCCCTGGTTGGTACAGTGCAATATATAATGATGCACATTTTCCTGTCCTCCATTTCCAGATAGGTACAACGTTAAGAGAAATTACCAAGGGATGTTCCCAGGACTGTGTCCTTAGGCGGGACTTTTGGGACATCTTTTTTACACTTGATTATTTCGTGCTATATATATATAACCTGTCAACATATATATATAACCAGGATGCAACAAAAGTAACCCCTACGCCGATTCTTCCCTGTTTATTTTAGAGGGATAAAGTAGATGAAGAAATTGAAGAGCGTTCTAATACATGTACTAATGGCAAAATTGGAAAACGGCGCAAACAAGTATAATTAGAAATAGCACCTAGTAGGTCCAGTTTTATGCTACTAAAGAAAACATGATAGGAGATTCCATAATTGAACACAACAATAAAATATAACACTCCAAAAACAAGCAAGGTATCTTGGATTATTAGACTTTTATACTTACATTTCCCTTTAAATGTATTTTCTCAGCTACTAGTTTGCCCATCTGTTATTTATCTACGTATTATCATATTCTTTATGTGAGCTTGTGCATGTTAATTAAGGGCTAGGCGTTTATCGACAAGCTTTTAAGGAGTAGTAGGAATGCCTAATGCGAAAGCATGTGACAAGAGAAACAAATATTGCACAAAAAACTTTGTAATGGGGATAGCATTCACGATCAGAGACATCTTTTTCTTTATTTGCTTCTGAAATCACACTTATTTTATAAACAGCCGTTTAGTATAAACGTTATTGATTAAAGAGTAACATTGGAGGCATATTTCAAAATGTTTGACTCGTTTTATAATCCAAATTAGCAAAATTCTAATTTCGATAAATTTGAATCAGAAAATGAATTCTCTTGGGACAATATTACCCAAAGTAACCCATTTATTCATATTATTATGTCACCACTTTATCCCCAGCTTGGTTCATGATGTCAATTTAGTTTTCAGAGTAAAATAGTTAATGATACCGCCACCGCCACCGCCATCATTATTATTACAATATAAATTTCTTATTTCTTTGTTTGTTCAGCGAAATATTTTAATTCTTTTCGCATTTGTGCTTTGCTAGATTATTTATGCATTAATAAATAACTAAGCCCTGAAGATGTCTCTAACCTTAATGAATAATTATTTATTAATGCACAATAATGAAATTTATGCTAGCTGTAAGGTATTGTCTTCAAGCTTATTCGGACGTAACATACACAAAATAGCAGCACAACTCTATACTTCGGAATAACGAAATCACAATTTGCAGGTTATCAACAACTAAGGAGCACAAATGCGTTATACCGAAAAAGGGCAGATGCATACATAAGCCCTTATATATTTCTCCTGAATTTAAATTTCAAGCGCCACTGGACCATTTCAACATTTACATTCAAATCTAAATGTATTCTATTACCTGTGGATTAGTTACTGGTAATGTTCAAGTTATCATAGAAGAAACAACTAATATAATACGTATCTCACTGTTCGTCCCGTGTGTAGCTTGTATACCACTATGTAGTGAAGATATTCGACCGATAGGTGACTTGCTAACTGGTTTACGTGTCCCGCCTTATTGCTGGCGACACCCTCGTTACCTGAATGTATCAGAAAAATTCACCCATCTTAACGTCAATACTGTATTCCAAAGTATGTCTTTGAACTTTCTTTCCTTCCTTCGCCTTCCTTTCTTCTTGTATGTGTCTATGCTGTGGATTGAAACAAAAGAGAAGTGTTGTGTTTACCCCTCTCATTCAGTGCAATTCTATGGTGCATTCACACCTGAGTTCACAAAGAACTATAACGTGTGTTGTGTTGCAGCGGATGGTGATATTCATTCTCGACTTAAGAGCACAAAAGAAAATCCATTAGGTACACCTCTTGCTATTATGCTTCTTTTAGCAGAGTCGGTCTGGGTGGCTCAGCTGGTTAGAAGCTGGCCTAGTCGTCCCAAGGTCGCGGGTTCAAATTCGGCCCAGACCGATGGTTTTTAAATGTGTTTAAAAAAGACAGCTCCACGTCAGTAGATTCACTGGCATGTAAAAGAACTCCCGCAGGAAGAAATTCCGGCACACCGGCGAGGCTGATATGATCCTGGCAATTGACAGCGTCCTTAAACTACAAAATGATTTAAATAAACTGTTTTTGTGTTGACAAATTTGCTGCATTCTTGCAGAGGAACTAAAGACACACTGGCAAGTACAGTACAGCTTGATTTAAAACAGTATCAGAGTTATATAATAAAAGAAATGTAGTTTCTGTCAATTTCCAATGCCATTCTGTTAGCAGGATGCAGCAAAACAACACACGAGTAGTCTTTGCTTTTTACATGTATTTAGGAAGACTTTTATATTTAATTGCTCCATTTATACCCCCAACCTTAACCAGCGGGATGGCTCAGGTGGTAACGTCTGTTACCCGCATTCGAGAGGTCGTGGGTTCGTTCCCCGTGACCGCGCACTCTGATAAGGGTTATAAGGGTTTTTCCCGTGTTTTCCCAATGTCACTTAGGCGAATGCTGGGGTGCATTATTTCATACCACGGTTTCCTTTCTATAACTTCCTTTCATTGCATTTCATAATCTTTCAGGTGTACTTTCAGGCGTGTAGTGTTGGCAGTGCCGGGCATATGGTGTGGATGATTGCACATGGTAACTGCTGTTCTCGACGCTAGGTGGCGTTTGGCCGGCTGTTGTCCTCCGTCGTGGGAGGGGGACGCTCAGTGCGATAACGCACCGGTGGTGCGATGGCTGATCTGCGGTGCCTAGCGCCGGGATGAAGAGATCTCAGCACTTGTTAGGGACATCCGCGAGTCTCTGTGGCCTGTCTAGCTGAGACCCTGTGCCCTCATTTCATCCTTGCCTCCTGGGGTGGTAGCCACAATAGATCTGCGTAGGTCGAAGCGAGCGAGGTGTTCCCCGTGTCTGTATCCTTACACTTTTTCTTTTACCCAGCCTTTAACTGCAATGGCCATATAGGCTGCCTTTTACCTTTGGAGCCTCGTGCACAGTTGTCATTAAATTTCTGATTTTCAGTTATGTTTCATACATTAGATCACACACGCTTACACACTCTCATTGATACCTCCACACTGGGTAGGATAGGGAATTATGCTGGCTAGAGAACATTTCCCACCAGACTGGAGTTGAACGCTAGATCCCTCGCACAGCAGGCAGGGTGACTGAGTAAGGAAACTTCTACCTGCATGGTTACGAAATGCATATAGAATTTAATCACAGAGTTTGCCCAAATTTCTGCTCTTATCATACACGTTTCGATAACTTAGATTATTAATAAAAATAGCGCCAATATTAATAATATATTTTATTTGCATATAACATTAAGCAGTATTATTCCAGCCGTAGTTTCATTTAAGACAAATGGGTCACCCCGTGCGTCTGTTTAAATTTACTCAAGTTTATATTTCCCTCTTGCTAAACTTGTGCTTTCCGTTTGCAAAGTAATTTCATTTCAATATTTTATAATTGTTTTTTAATACTGTTTATGTATACCCACTGTTGTCAACAACAAATTCCTCCCTGCGTAATCCTAGCTAATATTGGAGAATAATATTTTAACAACATTAAAACGAGAGTAACATGCAAGCAGAAGAAATCGACTAGTTAAATGCTGATTTTTTCTAGCAAATACTTAACTTGAGGATCATTAACAGTTAATAACTATTAACTACACTTATCACCGTGAAATTGCCTGTAGTTATACACTTAGCGAGCATGACCAATACAGCACATAAACAAGCACACTATGCCTGTACCTATGCAAAACATTCCATTCGTAAAATGGTCTTCGGCTTAACTGCCCTGAATATATAGCTACGTTTCCAAAGCATTTCGTTCCTTGTATCATGACTTGGAAACTAACTGCGAAATGGTATACGTAGTTTTTGGAACTATTGACCTATTGTAACCATGGAGGTCACATGGGTAGCGTTCATGCCCCTCTGCATGCGATTTTAAATTTAATTCGAGATTGTACCTGAAGATAAAAAACATCAGATATTACATATCCATGGGCAACAAGGGAGTTGCATAGTGTACGACTCAAGTGGTAATTTGCGCCAGTGATAAGAGCTTTCATTTTTTTTTATATAGTCTACCCTACATATTAAATGGATCAGTTGCACGCATGCTGTATATATAATTAACCCCCAGAACATTTGATAGCAACCTCTGTGTTATGAATCCTGTTAATAAAATACATTAAAATGTGAGAGAAAGCAGGGCAATTTAACTAGTAGTAAAATACGGAGCATTGCGGAACTAGTATTATAAAAATTACGTCTATGCATAGAGAAATTAAATAAAATCACTGTCGTATGTACCCTAAAAGGTCTGAACTATTTTCTCAATGATGGCCGGATCATAATGGCGACATGGCATAGCGCAGGAGTCCTCATCCGATATAAAATGCTCCCCATATACGTGCGGATGTTTCAAAAGTAACGTCTACCCCCAGGGACCGTTTATGCTGGAGGTCACGAACAAGGGCCCCAAAGCTCATTAAGGCATAGACACTCGAATGGGGTGTTTGTCGTTCAAACCCCACCTGATTCAGCCCCTGACTTCTTTTTTTTCAGGTTCTTCTTGGTCTTGATAACTGGCAAATATAGGAAGGTTCCTAAAACTTAAGTTTGGAATGGCTACCTGCCAAATTTCCTACCCAAATTATAATTTAATTTCATGAATGTTCAGTATCCACCGTCTGTGGTGCCGCGTGTAGTAAGAATGGGGTTAAATACAACTAAAAATGCCGAAGGTTCCTCTCAAATACCCATCCACAAGAAGAGTAGTTTTTTCCCAGATGGGATAAAAACCCCTTCATCCATATGGGCCCTAATGACCAAGTTGTCGACGGGCCCTTAAACCCAACACACTCACTCACTCACTCACTCACTCACTCACTCACTCACTCACTCACTCACTCACTCACTCACTCACTCACTCACTCACTCACTCACTCACTCATCCATATGCCGCACACCACTGTCCGCTTCCCCTTACCCTACAGCCCTGAAAGATGTGTGAAATGAAATGAGAGGAATGAGGGATGGGGGAGTTTGTGGTGTATGTAATCCATTCCGGAATTTTCCTGACAACCAGGAAAACCCCAAAGAGGGCTTTGGACAGAATGAGTGTTTTACCTGGAGGTTTGCACCATCTGAACCTCAGACAATACCGCCTGAGCCATCTCTCGTTTTTGAGTTACATAGTGCAGGAGGCACATGTGGTGTTCCGTGGTTGTGCACGGTGCACCGGTAATGTTGCTTCTATGTTTAAGGGATTTCGGAGGAGGTACAAATTTTAATGAGTTATGGGTTGTGACCCTATGGGTGCGGTGGAGTAAGTGTGTATGTACGTTGTGAAGACCCTTAAATGAACTAATAAATACACTACTGTCGCACTAGATGGATATGATCCGAAACGCAGCGCAAGTCGTTTGTTATGTACCAAAATGCCAAAGGAGAGATTTACAGGAAATTAAAACAGCATTAATATTTGACAAAAATTTAAACCTTTTTTTATTTTCTTCGTAACGCACTACTGCTGACACATGGTTATTGAAACAAATTAAAACATGACACAAACTATTAAACTTAACATAATAAGCTTGAGAGAATAAATCTAAGACAGTTTACAAAATTAAAACTGCAATACACTATAACTATGGAGGTTTCGTGCATCTTCCGTCTTCCGTCTGTTTGCATTTGACATTTCATTTAGGCCAGTATACAATGGTATGTGTAATACAGAGTTTGATGTAACAATTCTTCCGTTTATCCCTCGATTTCCTTTGACAATCCAACTATGCGTTGCAGTTGTTAAGACGCCGCTATATATCCTGGTGTAATTGCCTATGAATCTCTGGCAAGCAGGGATAGTTCGTCTGTGGAGAACCAGAGCTGTGCTTTGAGATGCTTCCATAGAAGAAGAAGAAGAAGAAGAAGAAGAAGAAGAAGAAGAAGAAGAAGAAGAAGAAGAAGAAGAAGAAGATGAAGAAGAAGAACACTTACGCATCTGAGATCTGGTAAATGAAGGCCATGATGAAGGCCCGCTGCAAACGGTCCACCTGCGTGGATAGGCAAGATGGGGAAAAGTCCGAAAACCCAGCACCATCAAGGTACAGCCGTAGGTATTAAAAAAAAATAGCAAACAAACTTGCCGCTTCCGACAGGTAGGTATGTGTGACTATCTGTCGTGTGTGTATGTGTGTGTGTCTATTTTTATTTAATTTATTATTATTTTTATAATTATTACTTATTTGTATTTCAATATATTTTAATATACTTAATTATTTTAACTATTTATTCATTTATAATAATAATAATAATAATAATAATAATAATAATAATAATAATAATAATAATAATAATAATAATAATAATAATAATAATAATAATAATAATAATAATAATAATAATAATAATAATAATAATAATAATAATAATAATAATAATAATAATAATAATAATAATAATAATAATAATAATAATAATAATAATAATAATAATAATAATAATAATAATAATAATAATAATAATAATAATAATAATAATAATAATAATAATAATAATAATAATAATAATAATAATAATAATAATAATAATAATAATAATAATAATAATAATAATAATAATAATAATAATAATAATAATAATAATAATAATAATAATAATAATAATAATAATAATAAATTAATTATATAATATAATGATTATAATTAATAATAATATTATTGTTATTATATTATACTGTGCTGCATCACACAATATTGCATTAGTATTCACATTGCAAACAAAACTGTAAACGAAGTACATAAGTAATGTAATAGCCAAAGGTCAATGTTTGTACACGAGATACAATTTTAGCCTTGTACAGTGTAGCAATACCAGAACACTTTTATATAGAATAACAAACAGAATCTAATAGTTCTGCATAATGTAATGATGAAGCACTGGACATGTTTTACTGTTCCTGCTGTTGTTATGTGGGTTGCCTGTTCGAAAGGCGATTTGCAAACACGTTGAATAGATGACAATCGCATAGTTGATCGCTTAAAAAATAGCATATCTTCCGTAAAGCAAAACCGACTAGTTGACCTGATAGTTGTATTGCTTCTTCGAATTCAAATAGAAATGTAAAATGGTACTGAATGCAGGATACCTAAGTGTTAAGAACGGTACGCACACCGTTTTGCTGAGACAAGCAGTATATCATGGCTATGCAACAAAACTGGGGCAAGGCAGCCTTTACGAAGCAGTATTCACTGTCGTCTCGTGTCCCTTTGTTCCTTTTTTTAAGTCTTTTCCCCCCACGCATTGCCTCTTTGCACGGATATATGTGGATATAGCAGCGAGAAGACATAAAAGTGAAACGGAACAGACCCCATATGCTGAAGTAAATCAAATATACGAAACAATCTCTCTAAATTCCCTATCGTAGACGATTTAACAGATAGTGAAAAGTGGGGCCTTTCTTACATACTCTTAAACAAAAGTACTGCTCTTGAAGAATGCACCTACGCAATAGATAATGACGATAACTCAATATCCGTGGAGAGAACGAGTTAAACTTGCATACCATGGAGGGGTTTTCGATACCGGGCCAGGGTACCACACGTAGGTAACCGTGGTCCTATGTTTTTCGAACGCCACCTTTGGGAGGGACGGATGAGGGAGAGACCCGAAGGGCGACTAGGTCCGGAAGAAGACAAGTTTGGATGGGTTCCTAATGATTCTAGATTACAAATTAGAGATCGCCATTGTGTACACTTATTTATTCTCATCAAAACTTGGAAACCAAAGTCACAGAATTGCACAGCGGTAATTATAATTAGAGATAGGTTAAAAACTTAATTCAAGAAACACAACTGCAGACTGACTTAGAATTGTACACAATGGTTATTATGTTGTGCAAGGTGACAATTAATTTAATGGAAAGAAAAGTTTGACAACGCTTCGAATAAGGCGAGGAGTGTGCGTTTGAAACAAAAGTTACTGTCAATATCAGCGTATTTGGCCAATGCATTATCGCGATAACTAGATATTTGTATTCATGTTTGAAAAAATATAATTCTAAAAAAATTACTAAGGAATTTTGAACGTAATGCCCAATAACATGTATGCAATACTGAGAACCATTCCCGAAAGTTTGTTATGCAGATAACATTTGCTGTCATTGCGATTGTGCTTTAAATTATTTGAAACATATATTGCAGTGTTAGAAAGTATTTAATGTGATTTGGCTACTTATGTTAATTTTAAGTAACGTAAATCTAGAACTTAGTTATTAAGTTAAAATACATGAACGTTGGTTAAACAAAAATACATTGATATATATTAAAAATGACGCATTAATAACTTAAAACCAATTGGTAATTCTGATAACGTATTTAAAGTTACACTCCTTTTCACCCCACTTGGTAGTAAAATCCTTTTAAACATACATTTAATTTTCGGTATTTCAGAGAAGATGGAATATAAGTTACTGAAGCCGTCTCCAAGTTCCGTATGCTAAATTTTTCCTTAAAGGATGAATAGGAAAAGCTAGGAGTATTTATACAGATGGGTCTACAGTAACTGGAGCATAGAACAGCATATAATCCGTAGTAGCCCTTTGTACTCTCAGGGGACTCTTGGTCGGAAGGGTGGCCAGTTACAGATCACTAGCAAGGACGGGGTCCCTAACGATACTAACGTGACAGCAATTGTAACACTTTTTAAGACCTGTAGAGAGACACTCCCAGAGAAATAAGGGGCCATAGCAATTCTTCTAGGCGCCAGAGAGAAATTCTTCCATAGCGGAAACACCACCGTACCGCCGCAACATACAACCGCTGTCGCCTGGTATAACAACCGTGAAGCAGATGAAAGAAAATGATAAGAGCGGAAATAATGAACAGAAAATTCGTGGAAGAAAGGAGAAATCCGGGGGTTCGCCTACAAACCAGGAGAAAGGCCCGTGGTTAAAGTGACCGACTCGAAGGGAATCAAACTAGGGAACTCCATAACGCAAGCCTCACACGTTATGGTGGAGCCATCTCACTCGGTTAGTGGTATATACATTTTGAATAGATTTTATGGGGACCTAGAGCATAATATATAATTTTCTAGAATTTGTTTTTTCAATCTTTTTGAATTTTTGTATTTTTGTGACCTTCGTTCTAACTAGCATAATGTGTAAATTTCAATAAAATTGATGAAGTAGTTTTTCAGCTACGAGCTATTTTCTATTTTCATATCGCGATATTTGAAAACTGAAATATTCATTGCAGTACAAATATGTTTATATTCTCACGGGTGCCACTTTGTGATGTGATTCTAGAATGCTTGTATTCATTTTGTGCTTTGAGTAACAAAATATTAATTATAATCAATAATGCAGATATGGCAGTCTAAAAGTAAACATTTTTTAATTAAGAACACCACTGTGCCAAAGTTTCACATTGCAGCCCAAAATGGATTCTACAATTTCTTTAGTTAGTACTGTAGAGTGACAAATTTCATAAAAAGTAAAGAAAACTATACTGCATGGCTTATTTATCATATCGAAATATGTTGTTCTGAGAAAACTTAAATTTTGTATTGAAAACATTAATACAGACTAATGTACCTGGTGTAAAGGGTTACAATTTTCCAGCCCTTAAAAATATCTGGAACATCATAAAACGTGGTTAAATATTTGACATACTAACGTTATAAAGAGTTCCTTCTTGCAGAAATCCAAAAATCGAAAATATTCGCCACTTTGGTTAAAAAATCTGTCATTGGTCCCCTTAACAGGATGTCTAATTTTACTACTTGAGGGAACCTCATGAGTGATCTTAAATTCTTCTCCACGTAAATGAAGTTTCAGCTAAATTGGGACTCCACTGATAACACTGTTCTATAAAAACATTTTTTTCTATTTCTGGAGGAAAAATGAATGCTTCTTATGGACATTTTAACGTTAAATTCAAATCAGTTCTTACTTTTCACACATATGGGGCAGTTTAAGTTTAATATTTTCATATTAAGTATAGCTTTAATTTAGAGTCATAGATGTAGTGACAGAAATTCAATTAAGGGGACCTAATTTTCAAGGACATATTGCATCCTAAATCCTTATAACGAGTTTGTGAAAGAAATGATTAAACCTTATATTTAGGGTCTCTTCTACTTCCAATGGAGTTCTTGTTATTTTATTGAAACATACTCAGGCTCGCTTTTTTGTCTATTATGCGTTCTTCAAAATGTTGGTCATGTTGAAGTTGTTGAACTGTAGGACCAAGAAATATACCTTCTTTGAGTTTAGCAGTTGACAGAGAAGGGAATTTGTCAGTAAGATACGTAAACCCTCAGCCTGTTGGAGTCATAACCTTTACAAATTGGTTAATTAGGCCGAAATTTATGTGGGAAGGTGGAAGAACTATTGTCATACCACATTTTCCTGCTGCACATTTCTTTTACCTATTTATAACTTCGTTTAGGCCATTTATTTTTTACCTCTCGACTATCCCATTCGCAAAGGAAATATCCGTATTTTGTGTACCTTATTACATCCCCAATAACAATGTAGTTACTTTGAAATCGCCACACATCTTCCAATTATGTTCATTCTGCCTAATTACTTTGAGCATTGTTGTTAATATCCCATAACACAGTCACAGCTCTATTTATATTATTAATGTATATAATTAATTTATTGTCTGTAATAAATTATTTAGTAGGCTGAACCTTTATGGTTTCCCTTATTTAAGGGCAGCCATCCTGTATGGATTTTCGCTCTCTAAAGAATCCAAATAAGTAAATTTTAAATTGGTAGAAATAAGTGCTTCCTCACTTTGATTTTGAGGTTAACTTGCCACACTGTCTGAACAGTCACATCAATGTGTGAAAAACAATTAGAAATAGTAAAGTTAATTTTGCCAACTATTTAAACTATTTTTTTATAAATGTACCACACTTTCCGCAAAGAAAGATTCCATATGTGATATGTGTTCGGATTACAGGAAAACTATCCCAAATTCCAATTTCGGTTTTGAATTTAACAGTGTGAATTCCCTTAGAATTACATATTTTCATGTCAGAAACACCATCTTTGTGGAACAGTGGATTAAACGTCACCATGGTTATTTCATGGCTCAAAACGGCCGCGTTTTAATCAACTTCGCCTAGACAAATGTTCGCACTTTGTTGTTGCTGCAGCTAAACGAAAAACAAAGTGAAAAGCTATCCTTCTCCTCCTTTATATCTAACCAATGAAGCAGAAACAAACCGACAGGAGGAGGAAATTAATCTTGAGCAACATCGGGCGTAAAGTCGTTATTGAAGAGAAAAAATGACGAAAGGTAGTACTTTGTCGGCGCATGACAAGGCGTGATATGTGTATGAATAGGGAATGAGTTCACCCTCCTGTCTATATTTTACTGTGAAGATAAAACGCCCTCCCGGGGTAATGAAGCCTCTAACATATACACGACGTATATATGACAGAGCGGGAAAACGCTACATCATGAAGAAGACTACTGGTATAAAAGAACTCTCACTCGACCACAATATGAAACCGCTGATTAAAATACTGTCGTCTTAATAAGGAGATAGGAAAATGAACCTGTGTTTTATTAAACAGAGGAATAGGAACTAATTGAAGAAACGTGTAAATTTCACGCTATACGTGCTGTCATTTCAAACCAAGTGATTACAGTTCCAGATTCTGCTACACAAGAGGGTAATTAATTAGTTTCTAGTAAATTAAATGTATCGTAATATAATTAGTTTTGAAATAATGGCTACCATCAGGAGAAACCGAGCGAGATTGCTCAGATGGTGGCGCGTGCGACTTGTATTCCAGGGGTCGTGGGTTCTATACCCGAACGCCCCCTCTGACAATGATTTCCGTGGTTTCCCCATCTAAATTACAGGAATGTTGGGGTGCTCCTCTTCATACCACGATCTTTCTGTCCACTATTTCCCTTTCCCATCATCCACTTATCCATTTCAGTGTTCTAGGACCAGGCTATGGTGTTCGGCAGGTTGCGGCTAGATGGTTGTAAACGTTTTTCTTCTGGTGTGGTTGCAGTGTGCAGACCGACTGGTCTCCACCCGGAGGCCCCCTGGGGGGCGAAGGCGTCGTCCTAGGCGTTCTATCAGGAATCGCTAGGGTCCCGTGCCCGTCGTCATCCAGATCTGGTCGCCTTTTGGATCTCTCTCCTCATTCCTCCCTTTCAGGAGTCACGGAGAAGCATAAATGGTCCTAAGGGCTTATGTCGATGTTCTACTCTGTTGCGGGAGCCCCTCCGTCTTATGTTTCTTTACCTTTTACCATCAAGACAAAGAAAAACAAATCTGATATCTTACATTAGTATGGCTTCCCCCACCCACTATTGTTTATTTTTGTATAGCTTCTACAAACTACACCTGCAAAACCTTATGCCTCTATTTGCTTTATGTTAATTTATAACAGCTTTAAGAGTTGCCACATTATGTAGAAATATCGTTGCGGAGTGATACTTAATAGGCAGGGCTTAAGAGTGTGCATATGTGAAATTTGCGTCTTTTCCTACAGCCTCACAGTCTTACAAAGTGTTTACTGTGGTCAATTATAGGCAGTGGTAGCGCTTAAAGACCGCGCTCGGGTTATGCAAGTTTAGCGGTCACCGCAAGCATTTATGCGATTCAGGGCAACATACGGAAACAGTTATGTTTCAAGCGTAAAGTCTAGCTACGCCAAAGGTTAGCAGGTATGATTCCATAACTAGAAGTTCGAGAGACAAGATTGAGAAACGGTTAAAGTCTTCAAACACAAAGAGTCGCCAATTACTTCCAATAGAATACTATCAGCCTCGTTTAAATTTATTATTCAAGTTAACTGATGTTTATTCTCACATACGCCCAAGCATACTCTGAAGAAAATAGTTCAATACTGGAGCAGCTGATAGCAGATTCATCGGGGAACGAGATTACATCAAAGATGAGGCACACATTCCATGGTCATAATACTGTACTCACAAATCACGTGTTGGTCACTAGTTTTGTAACACAAAAGGTGTGGTGAGTAAGTAATTCAATGCAAATCTTGTGTGACCGCAGGAAATCCTCGAATAAATTAAATTCAACGGTTTAAGCAGGGATCAGGCACCTCCGACATCTCAGTCTATCTATTGTTGCCCTGGTCATTGGGATAATATCTTACGGAGACCTGGTCCACGATGCACTCAGCCTCATTAGGTCCCTGAGGGGCCAAATGAGGAGCTACCTGATTGAGACGTAGCGGCCCCTGGTCGAGAGCACCGCATAAATGGCCGTGATGGACCGCAGCGCTGACCACGTTGCAGCTCCAGTACTGCGCCCCACTCATGACGTCTACCCTGAGCAGAGGTAGAGGACGCAGCGTTTGGGCGGTAGGCCTTGACCCGCATGAGCTGTTGTGCCATGGGATTACGTTAAATATGGTATATGTATAACGCATTGGCGGATGACTCGCGCACCGTGACCTACATATATCTATTTCGGCTACCACCTTCCCTCTCAAGGAGGAAGAAATGAAGCGAAGGAACGAGAGGAGGCTACAGGTCACAGGCAGACAGGTAAGAGGGAGGTACAGAAGTCCCAAACATTTTCTGGCTTGAAAATCCACCCAGAGGGCGATGAACGACCCTTGAAACCAGATAGCCCTCTGGTGTCCACGGTGGATACATTTCCGTGGGCTAAGCATGCGTGCCACCTGTTCAGCACCACCTCACTCCATGAAGCTTAGGAACGCAACTGAAACATGCGAAATACGAGAAACAAGCCGTGCTAGACTCGTGAAACCACCACAGCAACCCGGAAAAACTACAAAAATCCAGGGTCAGAGTGAGTTCTATCCCAGGACCTCCCGGTTACGACCCTCACACATTCCAGAGTCCTGATGTGAGTCTCTATTCTAAACGACAACTACTTAGGTTCGTCTAAATATTGTAGAAGTTTAGTTTCCGAGTTTCCTTAACACTGAAACTTAATTACGGTACACTGGGAGTGAAATTTTGGTCCAAATTGTCAAAAAGTCGAAAATTGTTTTTTTACCTTATAATGTTCCTGTAACTTCCGTGCATTTAAACCAGCTAACATTTTTCATATCCCCCACTCCATGTGGTCATTACGGTCCTATCAAATAGTGTTCTTCCCATGTTCCTATATAAAAGTCTGTTTTTCTCAAAACTACATTTCTGCATATTTCAAAAGTAGGTCTCGCCTGAGTCTTGCTTCAAATTCAATGAAAATTTCCAAAACTATTCATAAATAGCAGCTAAACAACTATATGGGTCAACATTGATGTTATCATTAACATGAATTCCAAAAACATTTTTGGTATGGAAAAAATCCATAACTTTTAAGATTAAATTTTCTTTGTTATTAAAAAAATATGTTCAGCAAAATCAGCAAACATATTTGAAATATCTCTTGATACAATTGTTACCCATGTTTTAGAGTGGCAGTTCTGGCAATATAAACCAATTTTGAAAAGTCAGTAGACGCGAGTCACATTTTGAAGATGTGCCTATTAAATTCATAAAATAATTTACATATCATAAAAGAAGTATCCAATTTTAACGAAATCTGGTGTACATCCTATTCGCATATAAATACAAACACAATAAAAACTTCAGAAAAATCTGTCAATAAATGTGGAACATTCAAATTTCACTCCTAGTGTCCCTAATTAATCTATGTTATATATAGCATTTTATGAGTTTGCTCCACCTGCATGGCTGCTAGTTCTGAATAGAGGGGTCCAGTATCAGTGGATTAAAGTACCAATGAAAGCTGCAGCATAGAAAAATAATCGGTTGATATAATCACATTTAAAGATATCAGTAGGCCTGGAAAAAGTGTCAAGTGTTTTGAAAGCACTGGTCTTCAAATAAGTATAGAGCACGGCGAAGTTCCTCCGTAGGAAACGGCGAGTATCTTACGCTACCTACGCTATACATCCATTTAGTAATTTGCGACACATTATTTAATTACAGCAATGCGCGTTGGTAATCCCCTGAATGTGCTTCGAGCACCACTGTTGTATACTCGTGTGACCTGTTTCACGGAGTATCGGCTTGGCCTCCCACCTCCTAGACACAAATCCGTTTTAGAATATTCTGCACTCTCTCGTATCTTCAGTTTTATATCAGTCCTGTGCTGGAATTCTATCCAATACTTTGCACACCTGGTTTAAACATGTCTGGGGTGTCAAAGACAGATCTGGTTTAAAAAAAAAAATGTAATTTTTCACATTCACATGAGTTTCTTTGCTCACTGTTGTACAAAATGTTCTTACAAACACCTATTCTTTTGTCTACTTCATGTTAATTGAAATAACCCTTTGCACTAATGACTTTTATAACATATTTCTTGCAGGTGTAGCCATGGAAAAAATAATTGAGCACATTAGGAGAGCAGTATGTTTCTAAGTCGCACGTCGTGTTGCAACGTGGTTTACACAAGTCAATATTTCCAACATGCAGCTAGGTTTATTGATAGTCTCGGTTCCATTTATCATCGTCCGTCAGACACACAAATAGGCTGTGTGCTTTGAAGAGTTCTTTATCTACTGTGCAGTAACATTTGGTCCGTGTCTTACGGTTTACCAGCCATGTAGTCATTCAGAATGCAGAGAATATGCGGAAGTAATTCCCAGAAATTCACGATATATACACAGTTCATTTATAATGAAATGGCTTTAAACATATAGGAATGTAATCAAAATCGTTACCGCCATTTTTGAAGAAATCAAAATTTTCCAAAAAATTGTTCCATGTGGAGGTAGTTTGGGATAAAATATTTTGAAACACCCCTGGTATAGTCTATAATTGTATGGATTTTGATTTTTTAAAAGTAAACAAGAATAATACTGAAGTAAATTGATACATTTATAGTATAATTAGCCAGTACCTTTATTTCACTGTTAAATGCAACAATAACAAAAACGCTGTTACAACATTTTAACACTTTGACTAAACATCTTTGTTGCCAAATGGCAACATTATGTATTAGACGGTTAAGCGATGGATGAATACGTACAGCTCAAAGAAAGTGGACCTCTTTTGAGCACACAATTTATTTCATATAACTTTCTTGTGACATAAGCCGTTTACGTGATATCCGTTATCAATGGTTCAAGTTCTTCGATACTAGTCATTCTTTCCAATTCCTTTCGATTTTTAACATTTTCTTGTGATGTCATTGAAGGAGTACCAAGGAAGTTCAGGGTCCACATATAATCCCCTGTTCTAAAACATGATCATCGCTGTTTCCTTTGTATCTATAACTAAATATGTAAGACAGCTATTTCCGGGAAGATTTGTTTCGAATAAGACGAATTATATAGGAAAATAAACGTTCTTAGGAATCATTACCCCTATTAATCAAACAGCAGCATGTCTTAAAGACATTGCCTATATGAATGATGATTTTTTGCAACCGCAATGAAATACAAAATGCTGGTAAAGGCCTGTACTCTTTTATCTTCATTTTTCCAGATTTTTAAAGCACTATTTATGTTCCTCAAGAGAACCAAAAAAAAAAAAAATGCAAAATTCGCTGAAAATGTGAAAATTATACCAGAATACCATATAAATGCGAAAAGTGTTACAATTCATGGATTGTTCTTCAAATGAAAATGTAAAAAGCAAAATGAAAACAAGTTTATGGAATGTTTGCTTAAGTGCCACAAAAGGTTGAGCAATTGCTTAATCCTGTCACTACTGACCGAGCATTATTAATACATTTAAGATTTAACTGAGAGTAAAAGAAAGATCCTATTTTTTTCGAACTATTGAAATAGACTGTCTGCTTCTATTTTTAATCATATTCATTCGCTCCTAACTTCAACTGTAACCATGCAGGAAAATAAATATTTAAAGTGTCTCCAAAAATTATTGACTTAAAGCTCAAAAACCCAGATTTTGCTTACGACATTCCACAATGTTTCCGGGATCCTATCTATAGCACAGATGATGAAAAATATATCAAAGCAGAATTAATTTTAATGACAGGCGAACAGGAATGACAGAACATAGTGTTGAGGCATGTTCTATTACGTCATCGAGCAGTGCTACTGATTTGTAAACTTTCATGATTGAGTAAATTTTGTGTATTGGCCTTTTAACATGCTGTTTTTTTTTTCATTGGAATTCGTCTTTTTTCTATGGTCTGTATCAATTCTATTTTCCCATATTTGCTTTCAAAATGCGTAATTTACCTTATGCGCTTTTATTTCCATATCAGTACTCCACAAATGTTATTTTAATTTTACATTAATTTTATATCAAAAACAATTCTTGTCCGTAAGTTGTACTTTCTTCTTCAGATTCTCATAAAATGCTAAACCTCAGATATATAAACGCTTCAAAAACTAAATATATAAATCAAAGTGCTAAATTTCTGACTTTTAGGTACTAAAAATCACAACATAATTATTGATCAAATCGGCGAGACTGCCTAGTGATAACAATTCTTAACGCAGTATCACGACATCACTTTTAAATTTTTCAGGAATGTATTTTAGGTAATGCGCCTTTGAAATTGGATGAAAATCTGGAAAAAATACTAAAAGTGAATTTTTTTCTTTTTTCTGCATTTATACTTCATACATTCACTTGACGGCTCTGATATACTAATATAGGCAATATTTATCACTCTGTGTTGCCTTTGAATCACTTCTAAACACAACAATGTAATACACATCCCACTTTTAAATGTCGTTTTTCTCAAAACTGTTCATGTCAAAATGTTTGATCTATTAACTTTTCAGCACTTTTTTAAATGTTATAAGTAGGTTATTCTTTATTAAATACTAGATGGCCCGGTGAACTTCGTACCACCGAAACTTGATTTGATTGTAACTATCTAATTAGGATTTTAAATCTTATTAACCTTCCAACTCGAGTTTCGCTGAAACACATTTTGTGGTTATGTCTAAGCCTACCCTAATAAAGTTCCTCGAATCTCGCTAAATCAAAATTAAATGTTTGTTTTTCTTTATTCCTATGCCTGCAAAGTCAATTTACCGTACTAGGATGGCTGATCAAAATCATTTTTCGCAAAATGTACTTAAATTTGATTTTAGCAAATCTATTTTCAAAATCCACTGCCTTTATTTTTCTCGGAGAAACGGTTTAAAATATAATAGTTGCAGCTGTCAAACGATAGGTCCACCACAAACGCCATATGTTGGAAGTAATCTGAAGTGGCAAGTCCCAAAAAAATTTGCCAATTTCTATCTTTTTTCGATTTTTCGGCTGCTCCTTAGGGTTTTTTCTAGTGACCTTTTTTTAAGCCACTTCAGCATCGAGGTAAACCGAAAGAAATTCTTCAAATTGGCCGGGCCGTTTTCGAATTTTTGGGAGACTAACGCACGTCATTTGATTGAATGTATATTGTATATATCAGCTTTTCGTCGTCTGATAATCATAAATACAAAAAATGCGAAAATGCCAAGGGCTTGTCCTTTTTACTGTCACAGCTTCACTTGAATTCGAAGAAAACTACAATTTGGGGCTCTTCATAATGTTCTGTCAAAGGAAAACAAAATCCTTGGCACAATGTAAACTACCATTTGATAGTAGTGGATTTTTTGATCATTAGATTATTAGGTATTAACACATTTAATCAATTTTGGATGAATGTATTTGTAATATTTGCATGATATAACTATATTATTGCTTACATGTATTACAACTTGGTCTATTACACGAAATTTCATCTAATGGTAAAATAACTAACAATAATAATACTTATAATACTAATAGTAATAATACAATCGTAGTCGTAATAATAATAATAATAATAATAATAATAATAATAATAATAATAATAATAATAATAATAATAATAATAATAATAATAATAATAATAATAATAATAATAATAATAATAATAATAATAATAATAATAATAATAATAATAATAATAATAATAATAATAATAATAATAATAATAATGATGATGATGATGATGATGATGATGACGATGACGATGAGGACGACGACAACGACGACGACAACGACAACGACAACGACAACGACAACGACAACGACGGTGACGACGACGACAATAATAAGAATAATAATAATAAGAATAAGAATAATAATAATAAGAATAAGAATAATAATAATAATAATAATAATAATAATAATAATAATAATAATAATAATAATAATAATAATCATAATAATAATAATCATAATAATAATCATAATCATAACAATAATCATAATAATAACAATAATCATAATAATAACAATAATCATAATAATAATCATAATAATAACAATAATAACAATAATAACAATAATAACAATAATAACAATAATAACAATAACAATAACAATAACAATAACAATAACAATAACAACAATAACAATAATAACAATAATAACAATAATAACAATAATAACAATAATAACAATAACAATAACAATAACAATAACAACAACAACAACAATAATAATAATAATAATAATAATAATAATAATAATAATAATAATAATAATAATAATAATAATAATAATAATAATAATAATAATAATAATAATAATAATAATAATAATAATAATAATAATAATAATAATAATAATAATAATAATAATAATAATAATAATAATAATAATAATAATAATAATAATAATAATAATAATAATAATAATAATAATAATAATAATAATAATAATAATAATAATAATAATAATAATAATAATAATAATAATAATAATAATAATAATAATAATAATAATAATAATAATAATAATAATAATAATAATAATAATAATAATAATAATAATAATAATAATAATAATAATAATAATAATAATAATAATAATAATAATAATAATAATAATAATAATAATAATAATAATAATAATAATAATAATAATAATAATAATAATAATAATAATAATAATAATAATAATAATAATAATAATAATAATAATAATAATAATAATAATAATAATAATAATAATAATTAGTTTTAATAATATTTTAAACCACGTTTGATAAAACATAATAATTCGGTATGTACTGCAGTGGAACAGTGGAAATTGGTTTTCCTCACAATATTGAATTTCTGCTTTAAATATAATTTAATTAAATTAAATACAAATTTAAGGAAGAAAATTTCGTCCTTGAAACAACAATGAAGAGGAGCACTTGACGCGAGAAGGCCATATAAAACAGTGACACATCATGCTGAAAATATGCTTCGGTGTAGGCATGCGTATTTTCATTTGTGCACGTTGAATTTTTCAAAAATTGAAAATACCTTTTTCAGCATACCACGCTGCAGCTGCCGCTGGAATATTATGAAGGAATTCTCCGTCCTGACGCAGTAGTGATTGACAAATGCCATCCTTTATTCAGAATACCTGCCATTTGGATATTGCAGGGTTCATAACTTTAGTTTGCGTCCTATTTTTGACATGTTTCCACAGCAAATCAATAAATAGATTCAACTAATGAAATATTTGGTGTTCAGACATTTATGTGTCAGGAGCAGTATAAACTGTGCACCAAAAATGTTTGGGTGTTGTTTGCAGTCTTCTATCTTAGTGCAACGGCTCACCTGTCTTCTGTTTCTGCGTTTAGCAAGAACAGATCACCTGGATAACCTTCTGCTAGACAATTTAAAACGATAGATTTTAACGTTTTTCGATCTCACTCGATATTTCCCTAAGTACTACCGATAGGTGAAAAGCTTCGTTCTGGACGTTTTCTCACCACTCTGTGACCTAGTTTCTACTCCGTGCACAGTGGAAAAGCCATGTTATCTACTTGAGCTACATAAGAAACAGTGTGGTGCAGATTAGGGCTGGGTCGCGTATGACGCACGCACGCGCACATACACATGCACAGGCACAATTACATTCATACACACGCACAATCATATACGCACACACATGCGCGCACACTCATACACATGTGCACGCGCGCGCACACTCTCACACACGTACACGCACGCATACACACACGCGCACTCACATTCACACATATGCACACGCGAGCACACACCCACAAGCACATGCGCGCTCACATTCACACATATGCACACGCACACATATGCACGCGCGAGCACACACCCACACGCACATGCGCGCTCACATTCACACATATGCACACGCGAGCACTCACATTCACACATATGTACACGTGCACACACACACGCGCTCGCACACACTCACATAAGCACAGGCGCGCACACCCACAAACACGCACACGCGCACACACTCACACACGCATGTACGCACACACACAGACCCACACACACACACGCGCGCGCGCGCACACATACACATACACAAGCTCACTCTTTCTCTTCGACGATTTCTGAAAATTACGATTGTGAAAATGCCTAAATGGTGAATAGTGCGAACACTGTTGGTTTGACAAACACTTGTAGAGGAAAAAATATATTTGATTTGTTTAGAACTGTCCATAAGATTAAATGCCATTTGATATTAAAATGCATAACAGCGCAATGCCACAAAAAATGCTTAATACAATCGGTTTTTACCGCAAACTTAATGCTCATAGAAAAAAAAATGGTTATTGTAATAATTAAATTAATCCAGTGCATTATTCAGGGTCGCTTGTTAAGCCATACGTTTTTATAACCTTTCCACCCTTATATCCCATAATTTGGAAAAACAGCACATTCCATTATCTGCAGAAAAAGAATACAAAGTGTAGCTTTTACACAAGTTTGTGAAACCCTCCTTCCTGACCAAATTAAGAATTTCAACAATACTTTATTTTTTAGGCGAAATTTTTTGTGAAGGTATTCAAGATGGAAAGAGCTTCTTCTTAATGTGTTTTCTTTCTTTCTTTCTTTCTTTTTTCTTTTTTTTTTTTTCGCTGTTACACGTAAATTACTTCTGAATTTGTGTTTAAAGATATCACTTATGTTCGTCTTTCAGAGATGTTTATATTACTTCTTATATATAAAGAAACTGAAGTCTTTTAGAATTCTGTATACAGCTATAAATTAGCGAAAATATTGAAGTATGAAAGTTATGTTTATATTTTAAACTGAGAGCCAAAAATACACTGATATTTTAGAAGAATGAATAAGGTTGATTCATTTGCTGCTAAGTATGCTTCTTATTCCTCACCGTGGATTTTAATGAGCTATAAAAGTAATTTACACAAAATGAAAGCCTATGCATCAAAGTGAAACATGAGACGACAAAAAAAAATGGTGCATTAACCTGGAGACAGATGAACTTAATGGCATGACATTTATGCTTAATTTTGTTAATGAATTTTGATTTCATTTTTATCATAACCCTTGAGGGCAATCTTTTATAGACTTAGACTTCAGTGATGAACGTAATGCACCTTTTTATACTCCTAGGAAACCTTGGGGGTCTTCCTTCTTCTCTTGCATTAATGAACAAAATGTTTCTGACGAAAAGAATCCTAAAATAATATTCCAGTTCGCGTTAATTTGCACAGAAAATAATAATTCTGTATAGAAATTGTGTAAGTGTAAACACCAGCATTATCATCAGAAACAGAAAGTATTTCTGATTAAAGAATCTTTGATAGTTAGATGTCGTTTTAATAAGTACCATTCATTTACGAAACTTAATTAAAACCATATTACTAGCATATTGTGACGCCGGGCGAGGAAGCTCAAGGTCAGGGTGCCTGATGCGACTGTTTGTGTATACATGATTAACAACAATGGGCGCGGCGCGTATCAAAGGCGCTCACTTTTAAGCTTCCCCACACCACTCACGCGAGCAAACATGTGACAGCAATCAGAGTGGTAGAAGGAAAAGGAGTTCTCTCCAGATGATTCCAGCAGTGTCCGGCGGCCGGCTGGTTAGAAGAAGTTCGCGAAAGGTCCGTGTGACGTCATTCCCGATATATAAGGGGGCGAGGAAACAGCGAAGGAGAGAGTTACAGACATGAGCCGGTCAGTGTGACTGAGTGTGAGGCATCTGCGTGCGTGTGTGTGTGTGTGTGTGTGTGTGCGTGTGCGTGTGCGTGTGCGTGTGCGTGTGCGTGTGTGTGTGTGTGTGTGTGTGTGTGTGTGTTACGACTGTGGTGAAAGGTACGTCGCGTCGAAGTGAAGGAGCTTTAAGGAGGGTCGAGTAACTGTATCGTCGGAGTTAATGTATGAGAGACAGAGAAAGTAAAGAAAGACAGTGAAAGGACTGAGTGAAGGTTACGCGACATGAACAGTCGTGAGTTGTAATATCACGAAAAACTGTACACAGTGTTAACGATTGTAGAAGAGGATTGTGTATTTGTGACAAAATTTTGCAGGAAAAATAAAATGAAATTAATAATAATTTTAATGATTGATCCTGCAATAAATACCTGTAGCAGCACTCAATACTTCCCGCTACGTCACCTTTTAAAAGGCTATGCTACTTAGCTATATAATTATAATCATAATTTATAATTATCATTAATATCAATTAAGAGTTACAGAATGACTCACCAGTTGCTGTTGCCACTGCCAAAGCTGTTAGAAGAATGGCAAAGATAGAAGTTGCCATTTTGAAGACCACGTACTGCGTCTTCACGTGTAGCACTCACTGCAATAAAAAGTTAAAAGAGCATATGAGTGATCTGTTGGAGAAAGTCGGATACAAAGGCATTAGTCAAAACAAGCCACAAGAATTTAGTGTCATTGTTTAACAACGCACTTTTCCTCTAGCAGACGCTTTTATGAAAATTAAGGAAGACTACTGATCGATTTATTTAACAGGGCCTTAATTAAGGAAAATTGTTAGTTTGCAGACGAAAGCTAGAGGAAAATAAACGTCTGATATGCAACTATCTTTCTTTTGTTGTTCAATTCTTGCAATAGGTTTAATATGCATTAGTATTCCATCTATACCTACATGTAGGAACCCTGCTCTTTGCTCTGTCGTGCCTCCTGACCCGGCTGTCCTTTGTCTCCTTAGGCGTCACCTTACCGC
Source organism: Tenodera sinensis (assembly GCA_030765045.1). Classification (NCBI taxonomy): domain Eukaryota; kingdom Metazoa; phylum Arthropoda; class Insecta; order Mantodea; family Mantidae; genus Tenodera; species Tenodera sinensis. The sequence goes on along the minus strand of CM060964.1, from coordinate 76,495,470 downwards.
CCCCTCCCTTCCGGGGTGCCACATAAGGGGCACAAGCACCAAAATCTACTGAAGGTCGAGGTGCTGAGTCCCCATCCACACCCCCCCCCAGGGGGCTACTTCGGTGGGTACGGGTCTTGGCGCAACCAAGTTCCCGAGCCACTCATCGTCATCATCATCATCATCATCATCATCATCATCCCCTCACCTCCATCGGGTCTAGCCACGTTTTTTTTCACCCAGTTAGTGGTAGTCACTTCCTCTTCTAGGTGTTATTTGTTTTACGTAGGTTAAGTTTTACAGTTATAACTCCTGTCTCAGCAACAGGGATCTATCCTATCTTCGTGGTTGCTGTCCCGCAGTTTCGGCGCAGCTTCCACCTTGTGTGCTCTTCGGAGGCTCAGATGTGAAGGTTGAGTGGACCCTCCTCAATACCCCTTTTGTGCGACACTAGGTGCGGAGCCGTTCCATTGTCAAGTACACCCAGGTAGCTCCTGAGGGACCGTATCCCCGTGGGTATCTCGGCGACCGTACGTTGCACGAAGAATAAAGCTGTTAGAAGATGATATGGTGGAAACAAGAAGAAACTACGACGAGAAAAATAAAGATTTTGTGTAGAAAACGTTCTGTTATACAAAGATAACAGCTTAGATGAAAATTTAGAAGAAAGCTGTGACGATACAGAATACTGCGATGAAAATCAAGAAACAGGAGATACAAAAGTAAGGAAATGAAGATCCTCGAAAAGATGAATGCCAGTTGAACATACTTGATGTTGATAGTGAAGTGAACTAGACGAGAAAAGAACGTTTTCGAGCATTGATAGATGAAAAAGTAAATAGTACACATAATCTAAACAAAATACAGAAGAACCGGTTGAGAACATGCTTGATGAATAACAGAAACATTTTCAGTTCAACGCCCACATTGTGCAATAAGTACACCCATGTTTTTAAGGTCAAAAATGCTGCCCCCTACACACATAAGAGTCGGCCCATTCCAAACGCAATTAAAAACCAGGCAAATGAGGCCATAAGGCAAATGTTAAAGGACAACATTATTGACACGCCTTACCTCCATCCGTTGTGCTGGGTTCATTAATCTGATGGTTCCCTACGAATGACTATCGATGCAAGGAAAATAACTTCTTTGGCGCAACCAAATCACTTTAGACCTCAAAGAGTCGATGAAGTTTTAGCTAACTTAAAACATGGTAAATATTTTTCTAAATTAGATCAAATGTCCTCAAATTGGCAAATCCCGCTAGACGAATCTGTAAGAAAGTACACAGGTTTCAGTTTCAACGGAAATATATACCAATTTAAGACTTGTGGATTTGGTCTTTCGACTAGCGGAAGTGCACTACTCCGAGCTATTCATAACATCTTTGGGGACACAATAGAAAACTTTGCGTTATAATACATTGATGATTTATGATAGCAACTTCGACGATCACATCAAACATTTAGAATATATCTTCTCGAAATTTTCTGACAGTGGCATGACTATAAACTTGAATAAATTCCGATTTTTGACAAAAGAAATAGAATTCCTTGGGTACATGAAGCAGGTATAACTCCGAATGTGAAACGCATCCAGGTTACTCAGGCAATCCCTCCGCCTAAAAATGTTAAAAAGCTGAGGAGATTGTTAGGCATACTTCAATACGAAAGGAAATTGGTAATCAATTATGCCAAAGAACTAAGTCTGCTCACGGAGTTATTGAGGAAAAATGTTAGATGGAAATGGACCGAAGTACACCAGCGGGCATTTTTCAAAATGAAGAACTTGTTTAGCAATACAATTCTTTTGGAAAGACCCATACTTAACGCGCCTATCACGTGTACACCGACGCTGATATACAAGCTTGTGTGTGTACTTACACAAATAGCCGTAGAGGGGAACAGTCACGTGATCGCTACGGCATCTCGGCCATTGAGCAAAGTGGAAGCTAACGTTTGTATAACGGAGCAAGAGATCGGAGTCATATATTTCGCTCTGCAAAAATTTAGGCGGTATGTTTATAACGCCACAGTCATTGTATACACGAACCACATCAGCTTGTCCTTCGTGAAGAAATGTAAACTTACGAGCTCCAAGATATCCCGTTACATACACGAAATTACTTCCTATGATATTGAAGTGAAGCATATTCCTGGGAAGGAAAACTTTTTTAGCGATCTGCTGTCTCGACAGTCAGTCGATAAACAAATTCCTGAGACTATGTCACACTCTCAGAACGAAGTAAGACTAATGGAACTCAGTCTGGAAAACAGCAGGAGACTGTCAAACAAGTTCAAGAACATAACGGCACTGCAACAAGAGGATCCATCTTTAAGAAAATTGTTGGAGACAGCCCTGGGAATAGAAAATGTCAGTGGTTACAATAGCTAAACACAATAATGCCCTATATAAGTTGCATGGGCACTTTGAAAAAAAAAAGGAAGGTTATTGTGCCACAAGAACTGGAACGAGAAGTAATTGAAATCTTCAGTAAAAATGTATCCCATCCAGGATGCAAGAGGACCGCAATGGCAATCAAAGAGCATTTATACTTCAAGCGAATTGACCGAAAGGTTAGAAAATTGGTTGCCACCTTCGAACTGTGCGAAAAGGCAAAGCCCATCAATGTAAAGTACGACTGTAAACCCCAAACGGTGATAAGGGAACAGAAAAGCGCGTTAGTCACTGTAGACGCACATAGAGAAATGCCTGCGAGCCAGTACAACTACAAGTATATATTTGTGATGCTTGACGTCTTCACCAAATTCATAAAGATATACCCCGTGAGGAATATTAAAAGTAAAACCTGCGTCAACAAGACCCTAAACGATTGAATCCCAACATACGGGCCAATAAAGGCCATACTATCAGACAACGCCACTGTGCACAGAAGCAAGGTTCTCACTGCAGCCTTGAGAGATAATAATATCAAAATCTACAATTAGTCTGCTTACTACCCTCAAGGCAACCCATGTAAAAGGGTTATACGCTATTTAGGAATATATTTTCGAGCCCTGTGTCATGCTGATCACCGGGGCTGATACACACATTGTCAAACAATTGAAAAGATCTTAAACCACTCCATATACTCTACAACAGGATACGCCCCCTATGAATTAATGACAGGAAAACCGCCCGAGCGCTTGGTACTAAACGTCTCCACCACGATAAAACGTGAATCCGAAATACCAAGTGAGGAGGAAAAGTGCGCCGAAACATTCAACAGAATCCGACAGAAAGCTGAAAAGAGAGCTTCGAAAATTAAAAAGAATAAGAACGAATGGCATTCTAATATAAGAGATAACGTGCTCGTGAAACAATTTAGCCTGTGTAGTGCACCAAAGAAAACCTACTGGAGAATGAATCTGTTGCATAGAGGACCATTTAGGATAGTTAATCAATTTGGGGATCATACCTTCGAACTGGAAGGGGAAAATGGAAAAACTGTTGGGAAGTCCCATAAACTATTGCTCAAACTATTAAAAAAACGCTGATGTATGAAACCATACATAATACTCTTGTAAGGGACTGAATTAGTCAAAATTGTTATAACTAGGATTTAGTTTATGCATATGTATGTATCTGTGTTGTTGTAAACCATATTTAACGAAATGAGAGGCATTCATCAGAACGCATGAAATATGTTGTCTGTTGTTAATATTGTTTTTTCAGTTTCATACTTTTTGATGAGAGGCATTTGAAGCAGTATTTCCTGCCCTCTGGAATGATTCTACATGCAAAAACGGAGGCGGTAGAGACTGACTTCACTTGCCTGAAAATAAACAACGAAGAAAAACAATGACGATGGATTGATGCCTTAGCGGTACAATATGTGAAATATACATGTATTTTGCAGTATCTGTATTTAAATAAAGTGTTTAAGGCATTTTCGTCAATAATCTTCCTTATAATAGATATGTACAGCGCCCAAGACACAAGAAAAAGAATCGCCAAGCTCCCTGTAAAAAGGCTAAGCCGTGGTACGGGACATCTGCACATCGACCGATTTCGACCGACTACAAATATAAATAATATCCCGTTACATAGTAAAACTAAGAGATTGAGAAAATAGTACTGCACAAGAAAATATAAGCCTCGTTGAAACACAAAAATTAACTCAAATACATTTGTTTTCTTTCTTTTATTTTGTGGAGATACTTTTTTGATACATTGCAAATAGGAAGTAGTTATTTGTTTTTATGTCCTGACCATTCAAAGAGAATGGGATGTCAAAGCCACCACATAGCGACCAAATCTTAAACGTTTGGACTACCGCTTAGGCTTACTGTATTCTTATATTCCCATTGCATCTACAAGGACAAATGTAATGAAGTAATTTCTACAAATGCTTATCTGGATTAACATGAAGTGGGTGTAGCATTAAGGGTTTGTAGGGATTTTTTTTTGTATGAGGGCAGGGAAAGTCTTGGGAGTGCAACACAGAGCTTTGCAAGATATTCAACGTTAAAGGTTGCGTATTTGCTAAAACGCTTCACATCGCGTGGCATGTATAATTACATGTATCATTTGTAGTAATACACGTAATTGGTAATAATTCACACTCAGATATGGTAGATATATATGTAGTTATAAATGTATATAACCCCGTAGCATAACAGCCCATCCGGGCCAAGGCCTACCGCCCGACCGCCCGACCGCTGTGTTCTCCATTCTGCCCACCACAGGCGTCATGAGTGGCGTGTAGTACTGGAGGTGGGACATAGCGCCCCTGTCCCTACCGGCCGGTTATGCGGTCTTCTCGAACAACGACCACTACTTTTCAATCAAGTAGTTCCTCAATTGGCCCTTCGGGGACCTAATGAGGCTGAATGCACCTTGGACCAGGTCTCCCATCGGGAGAAAGTGCCCACGCCGGTACCGGGTATCGAACCTGGGTCCCCGGTTATACATGTATATACTTGAAATAAAATAGTAACGCTTTGTAACTTGCGTGTTGGGGTGAACACTCAACATCGCTTATTGTGTGTATATATAGTATTATAGTGGCACACTCCTTTATTGCATAACTTACAGTAATACTTGACAGTAATAATTCACACTCAGGATATGGTAGTTATAGTTATATATGGAGATGGATATGCTTGAAAAAGTGAAGTGGCCCCAACGACCTTAACTAGGCAACATTATGTTCTGAAACCGTAAATTAGTAATTTCGATTTCAAAAGAGAATATTTAAAAATCGGGAAATTAACATCATGTACCCAATATTATTTCATTCCCCTTTGGAATTGCAAAACATATTTACCATGCATATAATAAACACAATCTGAAGAAAGAATTCGAAGTGGGGGTTCGAACATGGATGCCTGCTTAAAACCGTTCAACACACCTATCAAATATCAACATATATTTGACGCTCAGGACGTGTTGACTCTTGATGACGTAATAGGCTAAAAGGCTCCCACGCAGAGAGGCCAGTGTGAAAAAATCGCGAAGTCAAGCGGAACTAGCAAATTTACATTTCTTCAGCCTGTGAGAGAATGAGAAAAGAATTTGCGGACTTAAGATAGGAACGTGAAAGGAGTTGCGGGTAGGTGATAATATTTCATCTTTGGGTGCACATGTTGCCTTTTCCCTCACAGAAATTTTTAAGGGACTTCGCGGTAACATTTGAGGCTCGCGTTCAGGAGGTTTGGGAATTGATTCCTGTTCATTATCCAATCTTCCTTGAGGTTCACCTGATATTTCCTGGTCGTTAGGCGAATGCAGGTGTGGTTTACATCTACGGCGGTTTCTATTCCTTTTCAATCCGTTTTCTTCTTTAGGTTTCGAAGCGAACAGCGGTGCCGGACATATGTCGTGGATGCTTGCTGAACGGAAGGAATTCCTGATCGACGGGTTGTCCATTGCCCTCTCTAGGTAGCTCCAGCGGTGGTATGGGTCTTCGAGCTTGGAATTGTTAGGCACTTCCGCCCATCTCTAAGGCCTCCTGGGGTTCCTTCACTTCATCCCTTACTACAGGAGGGGTGGCAGCCACAATGGATCTATGCAACTCTAAGTGCGCGAGGGATACCTGTATACCTATACGTCTTACAAATGCCAGAGATATAGACGTATTTTCGAAGGCATGATTTTGAAGATAAATGATGTCGTCTCTAGAAAGCATTTTCATAGAACCTGACATTAAAGAAGCACTGCCAATCATAACACCATAGCCTTATTAGAGCAGAACTTGAAATAACTGAGAATGGTGACATGAGAGGGATTGACGAAGGAAAGAACATTACTAGTGCCTCGGTTTATCTATTTCTCGTTATTGCGAATGAATTTTCAGAAAAACTTGATTTGACAAGAGTTAAGTGGAGATTGCAATTGCCAACAAGTTGTGGTATGCACACAATATTTTCCACTGAAAATTACACTGCACTTTACAATATTGCGCATATTCAGTCACCGAGTTCAAAACATGGGTTGTTGGTGGCCCTTGGCAAAGGATTACGAGGATGAGCATGTCCACAGAGTATGAAGTACTGAAAACGGAATACTTCATGAATGCCTGTATTAAGTAGTCGGAAGCGTTCGGAAGGTGTTTGAAACATCTCTGGTCTGAAGCCATCACATCTACAGCCCAGGATTACCGAACAAAGTCTGAAGACTGAAGAACAGAGCTGATTGTGTAGAATACACATCAGCAACGAAATTAAATCCCTCAATGATGGTATGAACTGATAGCCGTTTAGGATATCTTCAATTGTCTTCAGCACCACCTTGAACTGTCGGAACATTAGCACATTGAGTAGTTGAATGCAAGACGTGCACCCAGGAGGGTCTTGACCGTACATGCCGTGTTTTGAGGTTGGATAGCATCGATATGAGTAACTTTCGTATTTTCGACTGATGACAAAATTTAGAACTAATTATTTATGGGGACCTAATTCACAAGGGCACTGCTCTTACTGTCATTTCAAGCATAGTGCACTACATTAGCTAGAGAGGAACTGTTTACGATGACTGAAGTTACTACAGTCATGATGTAATGTTATGTATGGTCCATTGTGAACGACATATGAATGTGGTACCTTACAGTGTTATAGGCGATGGCGCTTAGATTATACATGTTTGTAATCAGCACCTCAAACATATTCATACAAATCAAAGTGTTTGGCAATTAAAGTCACAGGTTGATCTGTTGATAACTATGAAATGTGTTGTCTGAAAGGGGCTGCTATTGCTTCTGGCGCTTGAGCAAAATGCGGTGCCAACAGCAAAGATACCTACATATCCGACGTCTGCCCCAGCAACTAAATGGGATCATTGTATCCAGATACTATGAAAGTCTGGAAATAACTGCAAACCTGGCATTGCCTATTCTTTTTTTCCTCGCTGAAATCTAAACTCATTACCATGAAAGTCGAAAATAATGGAAAACCTGTAATTGACTACCCTGTTACCCTAGGAGACTAAGTAACCGGTATCCACTCACTAGCTTTTGGCTTACGTAATGCAATTAATACCTTATTATAGCATGAAATACGGAAAGGCCAGCTTAATTGCTAAATCCTGTTAAGTAAGCTTCCGTTTCCCATTTGCTTGCTGACATGACGTACGCATAAAATACTCTCTGTTCTAAATAAATCGATTGTAACCTGGAAGGACAAAGGAAACCACCCCTGAGAGAGCAGGAAGGGATCTCTTGCAATTATCGTGCAACAAAGCTTGGTTAGCACACAGGAATAATTATCGAGTCAAAGGGAGGACGTGTTCCGACACCAAAGCTTTCGCTATCACTTAGCTCCATACGTATCCTATAACATCAGAATCTCAAATGAAACATAAGGAGCTCCTTCATCTATTATAATTCATTGCTACTGATGGCACATACGAAATTCACCGGTGATCAACTTAAGCCTCGGTGCACTCAAGGTGAGGAAGTTTGGAGAAAAAGTAGCTGAAGTTATGTGTTATGCATAGCACTCATATGAGTTTCTCTACTCTTGTACTAACTATTCTTACAAACTCTAATTCCTCCAACCTCTTCAAGGTAGTCGAGATAAACATTTGCAGAAATTACCTTATTGCTTACTTCCTTGTAGGTGCAAGGGGAATATAGGAATACAGTAGGCTTTGAGCGATAGTCAAGTCTTTGCACGGCTAACAGATAAACAAGAGAATAACGACCTTCCATTTGAGAAAAGTATAAGTATTGCAAATCTCACACAAATAGCAAGGAATATTACCGAAATGTTTCACTCCATTTAAAAAAAAAAAAAAAAAAAAAAAAAAAAAAAAAAAAAAAAAAAAAACGTAGCCATAGATTGTGTGTTTTAACGAGACATGCATTTTGTATAGTAAGATTTGGTCTACCTCTTACGGTTTGCGATTTATGCAAAGCTCATCAAGAGTAGACAGGACTACCTGGGCTGCAGCCACGAAATTCAAAATATGCATTTCATTTACCATAAAAATATCTTAAACATATGGTATTTTAATCAAAGTCGTTAGTCTTTTCGAGAAAATCAAAATGTTCGAAAAATATTCCATGTAAAGGATCATTTAGGGTGGAGACCTTTTTTATTTTCCAAAATCTTCATGTCACATCCTTGAAAGATATTAAACTTAAATCCCAACACACAGACACACGTACTTCACCCCCCACCCCACAAACACACACGCTGGGACCTTCTAAAAATCCTTTTTTTTTTTTTGTTTAGGGGGCCTCAAAACATTTTCGGTGTAGCCTCGACATCGAATTTTTGGGTCGAATACAATAATCCCATCCGTAGCAGTAAAAAGTAATTCAAATCTAATGAAGGCCATTTAGAACTTCTTAAAATTAGAGTATTCACCTATAAAACCGCTGGACAATACGGCATATTACAACAGTTTCTTATCTATTTTATTAGTTCTAAAGATAAAACGTAACCCCGTGGCACAACAGTCCCTCGGGCCTAGGCCTTTCGCCTGACTGCTGCGTCTTCCACCTCTACCCACCATGGGCGTCATGAGTGCGGTACAGTACTGGAGATGGGACGTGGTCAGCGCCGGATCCCTCCCTCCCGGTTATGCGGTATTCTCGAATAGAGGCTGCTACTCTTCAATCAAGCAGCTCGGCAATTGGCCCCTCAGGGATCTAACAAGGCTGAGTGCACCCCGGACCAGGTCTCCCAGCGGTAGAATATCCCCATGCCAGTACCGGGAATCGAACCCAGATTCTCCCTTGGTAAGCAGCAGCGCTACCACTGCTCTAAGGAGACGACCAGTTCTAAAGGTAACAATATGAATATAATGGTCCCATCATTATCATTACCAGGTAAGACTTTTCCGGGGCGCGAATACAAAGATATATGCAATTAGCACACAACAGGCAGGCTTCTTTGCTGCTAGAACAATTGTCCTCATGAGGAGATTGCCGTCATTCCAACGAATATTTCTTCTAGCTGCTCTAGGTTCCTTTTGTGTTATTTTATTGAATTATTTTTAGACCTAAAGCTTCTGACAGTACTTCCATAATAACGAGTAACAATTTAGCCAAACAAGCGACAGTGCTCTTCGTCAATTGTGCCCTTTTCCATTAATGAAAGTGGCTGTAACTAAGGCACTCTCTTTTAGTTTTTAATGAAGAAATAAAGGATACTAGACGTTTTGACTTAAAATTTTTACGTACTAAGCGCTTAATGTACAATGAAACAATTTATAAAACGCAAAAAATAGCAGCTACAAAAATTATTGGGTTATTAAAGCATTCAGTTAAAACATAGAATAAGAAAAGCGTTTTTATCTAACATTCGAAGGTAATGCAACAAGACAGAGCATATTGTTTTATTTAAGCATTTAATAAACTTAGCTAACGATTAAATTAACTTACTTTTCTTTAAAACTTCAATAAGGAATAATGAAAGCATCCACACTGTAATGATGTTTGTACCGAAGATAGGAACACCTGATGGAGAGGTGCAAGGGGACGACCACAGCTATATGAGAAATGTGTGTGGTCAGTTATTCAGTCGCCGTTGCGACATCGTAACTTCAATGTCAATTACGCCTTACAAAATTAAATTGGTAAAATGAGGCAGTTAAAGAAGAAATTGCACTTATAACTGCTGTTCTACTTCAGTAGGATTTGAGGCACTAATTCCATATGTGCAATATGGTGCCACGAAAGTGTCTTTTTCTGTTGACAGACTGAAATGACATTATTTGTTTTCATTCGTTTTTGACCATAGAATAATCTCCTAATGGGTTGACATCTGCATTCCTTCCACCTTTTCAACTCCACTTAAATAAAAGTGTAGGTGATCCATTTTGAACTTAAATGTAGTTTATTTGCCTATCTAAGTAATGTCATAAAATGCATAGTCTCAACGGAAAAGACTCAGTAATCAGCTGTGCAAACGTACCGATTCCGTTGCGAGTGTGCTTAACTACTATTTCTAATATTAATTTTGCGCATGTCAAGTACCGTTACATGCAAGACTGCCCGATTTTGTAAAAAAAACGTCAATTAATCTTTTAGTGAAAATTAAAGAGGGAGATACGTGGCTGCTGTCGGATACACTGTCCAAAAAATTAGAGGATATTGTAAAATCGTCTAAGAATGGTGCAATAATATACGAGATTTATTTGTTTAACCACGTATTACTTACACAATGATATACTGACAGATAAAGAAGGTGATGTTTCATAAGAGCTCCTAATTAATATTCATTAATCGTGGGTCATAGGTGAAAATGTTTCATCGGTTTGCTGTACGGTCTCCTCGAACGGCTAGTGGTGCTTCACACCTGTGTGACATTGATGCAATGAGAAGACCAATGAGTTCTTGGGGGATACGTGGCCACTCTTCCATAAGAGCAATCTGCAGGTGTGGAAAAGTTGTGGGAGATGCTGCTCTGACTGCAATGCGCCTGCCTAATGCATCCCACACATGCTCAATCGGATTTAAGTCTGGTGAGTTAGCTGGCCACTGCATACGCGGGATACCCTCCTCTTACAGCATGTCGTCCAACCACCTAGCCCTGTGGGGACATGCATTATCGTCCATAAAAACAAAAGAATCACCTATGAAACCAGCATAAGGCACGCCAAAAGGTCGAAGAGTCTCGCCTCTATACCTTACAGCAGTCAAAGTACCACATTGGATGATGTAGTGGTCCGTACGTCCCCCTAAGCTGATTCCCGGCCACACCATTAACCCACCAACGCCGTATGGGGAACCTTCTTGTGCAAAAGCTGAGTTGTTTCGTGGCTCTTGTTCCCTTCGGATGAGTACACTTTGACTGTCAAATTCCACGTTGAATCGCAACTCATCAGAAAAAAATACTCATCTCTATTTGGCATGCCTCCACCCACGATGTTCCCCCCAGTTTCTGTGATCTTTACGGTGTTGTGGAGTTAACCTGGTACACACTATGGGCCTGCGGGGATAGAGGGCACGTTCATGAAATCGCCTTCGGACAGTTTGGATTGACACTTTGGGTCATGTTGCTGTTAGAAGGAACTCAGAGACACCCCAATGGCTCGAGCCACCCCTTGTTGTGCCTGTCCAGCTTCCATCATTCCTATGGCTATCTAAGTCATTGATTCACGTAAATCACATTGCGGAGGCGTTGCTGCCCCCAAGTCAAGTCATTCACTAACTAACAACTGGAATGGAATGGATCTGACTACAGCAACAAAACACCACCCTTTCAGATCAACAGTAAGGGCACTGTCCTCTGTCGTATGGGGTATGTACCGAGGTTACGGAAATACATCAAACTCCAGTTTAAATTCTCTGAGAGTAAAAGAAAGCGATTGTTTCTAATGCGGTATCTAAAAACATAACATTCATGGTTTATTTTACATCATCCTCTAATTTTACGAGCAGTGTATTTCTCTGCTATCAGTTTATTGATGTACGTTTTTGGATATGTTTTTACAAAGGTAAACCGTTAGAGGCTGTGACCGCAAGGGGCTACCGAGAAAAGCAGGAAAATTTAGATGGACAGAAACGCAACGTACAACACACAGTTATTGCATTACAACGTGTAGCTCCGGGCAATCACGTTCTATGCTTCAGCACAGACATCAAAGAGCGAACTTCCGTCTCCCACTTCCTACTCTTTCCTGTAATGTTCACATATTTCATTTTAGCCGTTTTTGCACCCCAGCAATCTCGCAATTTATAAAACTTTACAGTAACAGAGGCAGCATAATATTGGAGGAAAAGCAATACAACAAGCAGGTGAAAATTCATTCACTTTGAGAAAGAAATGTAAAAACAGGGTAGATATACAATTTCCAGGTAATTGTTCGTTGTCGTTCCCACGAGGGGATGAATATATATTGGAAGAGAAAAGCCATCGCTCTCTTCTCCTAGATTTGGTGGAAATATTACCTCAAAGACAAGTATTCTGGTGTTATCCTGAGGGCAAATGGCTTTGGGGTTCAAAAAGGTAGGTTAAGTACGGCGTAAAATATGTGATATACAGGGGGTATCATTAGAGTTAAACGACACGGACGCTGTAAACAGACTATTGTAAAAGCACATACAGCTAACAAATTACAAATTTAATCACATTTGGTACGAATAGCTATTCGCAACGAGATCCTACATTAAAATATCACCGAAGATTAAACACCTATCTAAAAGAAAAACAGTCTGTCTGGTCCATTCTTTCAAACGCAACACCAATTGCGCAACACCGAGCGAGCTGCTGAAGATTTGATGAAGTGCAGTGAGTGCTGCTACTGCACACGATTGGAGACGTCTTGTGTTCGAGTCCCTAGCGAGTGAAGAAGACCGAAGGAAAGGCCACGTCGGTCATATTCTGTTAGAACACCACTTACAGTAAGTGATAGCGCTTCGCATTTGAAGATTATATGAGAGGCAGCTTCTTCATCTTCATTATATAACCTGCACACTGGTTCTTTGAAGATACCCACTGTATGTGGATATTTCCGTAAACTGCAAAGTCACGTGAAGAGCCCAGTGCTCAGGTTTATTTGGGACCTATTGAGATTAAGTACATCTGTAGTGAGTGAGGAGGATATTCTGCTGGTCATTCGGTTAGTGCTTGCAACCCTCTGTTTGAATCCATTGCAAATTATTAATCCACTCTGCAATAGTTCTGGAACAGAATTTAAAGGAATGCCAGCTGCCCTTTCGGTCCAGTGAAAGTTTGAAAATACCCTTTTCTTGCCATGATATCCGCTTTTTCATTGCCTGCAATTCCCATATGTCCAGGCATGCTCCCAAGGTTTTATCAGGCACTCCCGGACTAACTAGAATATTATCTAACAGCAGTGGTATTTGTCCTCCTATGTGTTGTATACCCTATAATGTGTAAGGCAGTCGGCACAAATCGTCAGGGGTTCGGTCGAAATATTACAGTTGGTGTTCTGATAATGTTACTTGCTTCAGCAGAAACCATACGAAATTAATATAATCTGGCCACCAAAAGGACCATAAGGGAAAAAGGACCAAGTACCTACACGGCTTCTGTGTAAGAAGGAAATTAGGCTTTATCTTCACAATTTGCATACAACAACAAGCATTTTGGTTTTCTTCACATCAAAGAAAGGAAAATCAGAAATTTTAAGAGGTTGAATCGGAAACTGAAAAATTCAATGCCATAGCCGGGATTTAACCACTGATCTTCCGCATCGAGCGGCTGCTTTAACCACTAAGCTACCATGGCCAACTTGCCAGTACGACATTAAATTCCCCAGCTAATTCGTACTGTACCAGCAGTAAGCTTGTTGGCATAAATAAATCAGAAATTTTGGTTTAAACTATGAAAAAAAAAAAAAAAAAAAAAAAGAAACACTACGTGTAAAGGATCAAAGGAATAAACAAATTGTTACAGAATTTTATAGCTCTAAAGGTGGTATGGGCATATTAGACAACGGTTTCTTGAGGAATCTAGGACTGTAGCTCGCCCAGACTTACCTGATTGAGGGCCTGGGGAAAAATTTGCCACGAGAGCTTCCTTCCGTGTATAGCTACATTTCTAGGGCACAAACGGCCTCTTGAATACTAAGAAGCACCTCCCAGACCTCAGAAGCAATCAAGATGCCCCATCATCTTCCAAAAATAAGGACCAGGGATGCAAAAGTGCCCGTAGAAGTTGCGGTAAACCGATTTACAAAGAAAACCGACTTTCAAACTCAATAACGGGGGAGAACATGTAAATGGATCGTTGAAATGTCATTCTGAACATCATGTATTTAATAACATATTTTCATTAACGGTATATACAGGATTAATTATTTAAATAAAAGTAAAAACCTGTGAGTTAGCAAGCAACATTACATGCACCAGTATTGGCGCTGGAAAGAATCGTGTCATTTTTAATGATCCGCATATTAATTCATTGTAGAAACATATGTATGTACATGCAGAACGCCACATGTACACTATCATTTACTACTTTTAAAACATATCTTCTTGCATTATTCTGTGTATAATTATGTACATATTTATATTCTGTATATAATATAACAAAGTGACAAAATCAGTCCGGTTACTTTTCTATCCTTTCTTCTCCTTCAAAACTTTAGCACAAATACACATTTTTCTTCTCGTCGTTAACACAGTTTACATTACTTCGTGCTATCAGAGCTCACAACTGTCTACTTCTTGTAACCTTGACTCACTCCTTTCAGTGCCTTTCTTCACTTTCTCTGTCTCTCATACATCAACCACGACGATACAATCATTCCACTCTCGTTAAATCTTCTTTATGACGCGCCGACACACGCACAGCTGTCTCACACTCACTGACATACTAAACGACTCCTGTCCGTAACTGTGGCGCTAACTTGCCGTTTCCTACCTTCGTTATATAACGGGGACTGCGTCACACGGACCTTTAGCGAACTTCTTCAAACACGTCGGCAATGACGTAGTCCCTTCCTTCTCGATGGCTCTGGAGAAAACCCCTTTTGGTTCTGCCGCTCTGCTTTTTGTTAGTCATGTACACACAAACAATCAAACAGGGCAGCCTTGCCTTGAACGTCTTTGCATGCTCGGCGGCCCGGCATGTGCTGTAAGGTAGGTTGGCCCCGCCCGACCTTTGCTGTGCGCCGCGCCGGGCGTCACTATAAGATACATGTGAATAAAAGCGAGTGTATGTGCGTAAAATGAATAGAAGTTGTGAAACCGATTGTGTGAATACTTAAATAAAAAATCATAACTGTGATCAAAATAATAGTTGAAAAATGTGTCAAAGGTCAAAGATCTTTCAAAGAATAAAGAGCACAACCCAGAAAAGACAGATTTCGCCATTAGCGAAGAAATAAGACCAAGTCGCAGAAAACGACCACAAAAGAAGACCGCAGTTCTAAGGATATATCACTAGCAGTGAAAAGGTTTCTCTGGGCTAGATGCAATGAAACTTCATAAAATGTTGATGATCATGTGTAACTTTACACACGTAGCGCTTCACAACATTTCTTTGATAAAATGTGTGCTCTGATACATTTCTTTTTATTATTCGATAGGCAACTTAATTTGGTAAGTTTTTCATCACGTATGTGTTTAGTGTTATAATAGAGGTCTCTTTTTCTCCCAAAATATATTTTCCTCAATATGTCTCTCGTGTACCCCGGCACTATTGCAAGAGATAAACGGTTATTTTTAAATTTATTAGTTTTGTTCACTCTAACAATTAAGTTTTATTGTGAGCTGACAAAATCAATAAACTACAGAACGATAAACAGTAACAATAAATAAATAGGTATGCTGATTAATTCAAATAAATTGTCATTAAATATTAGTAGGTAAACTTGTACTTTTTAATACTGTGTAGATCTGTCTCCAATTGCTGTACAAACAACACTCCAGTAGTATGTGTTTAACGGTGTCTGGTAGAGAAAACGAATTTAGTAAAATGCAAGAGTATGATGATTTTTTAACGAGGCCTTCGTAGCTTCCCCTTACTCCCTCTCTTTACCCCCTCCAATGACAGCAGTATTCGTGCTACTGGTTGGACATGGTTATAACCAATGATACGTGGCCTGAAAGGGAATCATTGATTATTTCTGAAGCTTCACTTAATTCGTCACTTATTAGCTCGACTGTTGTTTGATTCACAGCATGCGGAATACATCAGAAGCTACACGTGGCCAGATTACTGGTCTATGGTAAGCTGGTGACACACTTGACAAGCTTCAGGAGCTGTGCTAAATCACAGAAATGGAATTAAATTTTAATGCTACCCCAAAAAGAGGGTTTACTGCATAGATACTGGAAGAAAACCTTTCATCCGAAAGCAGAAACAGTACTATAATATAATAGATAAACATGTTTGGAGCTATTGCATATGAATTTTAATTAATTATTTTTGTAATTCTATGAACAAAGTTTTTCTTATACCACAGACCCATTTAACTCACTAAATGCTGCTTATTTCAAGCAATATTTACAGCATTTTCCATAACAGGCATTAAGAGTTTGGAGATAAATCTAAAGAAAATACTATGCTAAAGCTTTTCATACCAGGCTAGGTGTATGTACCCTTCCCACCACCACCACCACCTTTCCTTATCCTCATTACAGCGCCATGCCTCTAGCCGCGTATTCCAACTGTGCAACAGTTCATTGGTCAGTACTTATGCGTCACGCCCTTTAAGACCTCCGGAAGTCGATAAGAAACTAAGAGATGCTCCCAAAAAGTGCATCCTACCAAATTCGTTTTATACACCTTGAAGCTGGTGCAGAGTGCAGATGGATCATAAATGCTTTGAAATTTTTCCAAACACACACATTTATACTGGCAGTTATATAACTTGTGTGTTACTGATTTCATTTCATCACCTTAAGGTGCAATTTCATTTTGTATTACAAACGTTAGTTCCCTAAATCTTTTGTATTCCTATGTTTTTATCTGTTTGACTATTAGTGTAAGCTAAATTGTCAGGCTAGAGATTCATAGGTGCAAGTGTATTTATTATAATTATCAAAGTTTATATACTCATTTTAGGGATATATTACTCGTTTTCATTATTTTATTCGTAAAAGGCCAAAATAAGCACAACTTATGTTCTTTAAAGATAAATTCTATAACTAGAAATAATTATAATCCGTCACAAATACTATCTAAAAGCTTCACTTTGCAATTCTCGTGGATTCAATGTGTGCATGCATGGTGGGAATGGTTCCGTACATGGTTCAGCAACCACAGCCACTTATCTCGGCGGTGGAAGCATTTATTTCAACTAGCTCTGTCACAGAGGACAAACGAATACCGGGCCACAATAATGAGGACGCTATGCTCTTAAGCAAGAGCCACATATCATTGCGAAGCATCAGACGGCCACAGGTGCGTTATGAATCAGCAGTCGCTAGATCAAAGGAGAGGCGTGCGAACTTCAAGGAATGCGGAGTGTTTGTGCAAAGTAGAAACGGAGTCCTTCAAGAACCTTAAACATCGCAAGGTTTCTTCTTCTTCTGCTCCTCCTCCTCGGTGTGGCCATGCTCAGATTACGGCCTATCCAATTCAGAAATCAAACAGTCTCTGACCTTTCAGGTGGTCTCCTTCCGTCATCCGGTAAGTTATCTCTGGATATGCGAACTATCCCATTTGGTACCATTCGAGATATCCGTTTGATTAATATTTTCTCTTATTCACCCATTCATTTATTGCTTGAATGTCCAAATATCTCTTCAGTGTTCTCATTTTTCATTTTACCTCTCCTTGTTTTATGTAGGTTATTAATTAGGATATACAGTAATTTCATGCCTTTCTGAGATCCGTTTTGCTTTTATTGTATCATCTGGTTTTTTAGACAGTATTGAGCGTATCGCTGTTCTGTAAACCTTAGCTTTCATTTCCTTATTTAAGTATTCACTGTTCCATATTATTATATCATTCATTTTAGCTACCATTTTGACTGCTGTATTAGCTTCACATAGAACTTTGAGTTGTGATCTCCAACTAGTTATCTGAATTCCTAGACTTCTAAAAACCATGACCTGCTTAATCCTCTTCACAGGAGTTCCAACTTGTATCTCAACGAATTTACTTATGGTGATGAATTTAGTTTTAGTAGCTGATATTTTCACGTATTCCCATCCCGAGGCTCAGTGAGAAAATTGCTGAAGAATGTGAAATTCCATATTTGTAAACTCCAGATGGTTCACAAGAAGCTGATAAGGAAGTCGCTGAAAAGAACAGAGATGCCGCTGTCACGGATGGACCAAGGGCCCACGTTTTTTCAGCATCTCTTTATGTCAATGGAGGGAAACTTTTATATCGATGGCTACATTAATAAACAAAATTTCCGAAACTGGGCCAAAGACAATCTTCGACTACCTCACGATATACCTCAGACGAGCAAAAATGTGTGGTGTGTGGAGCAGGAATACTTGGGATTACTCGCCCCTGCTTGTTTAAGGATCATGTCGAACGTGAAGCAACTATCAAAGCCGATCCCTATGGTGACAAGCTGAGAAATTTTCTCATGCCGGAATTGTAGGCTCTGCAAACAGTGGTGGACATATGGTTCCGTCAAGATGGCATAACGGTGCACACTGTACGCACAATGTTCTAATCTCCCATTCGGTGATTTGGCTCGTCCATCTCGCTCCCCGGCATTTACAGCTCGGACACTTCCACGGAGAGCACTCCTCAGGACAGATGGGATTGCTTTCGTTTACTTGCGGCCAACGGAAGAACTACGCGTGCTCTGCCTAAACGGTGTACCGGATACAACAATATGGCCGTGCATTTAATGACGAAAAAGTGCCGTTAAATTTTCTCGCTCTCTTTTAATTGTCAAATTAAATTATTATATGCAATATTGGCCATCTTGTACGTAAAAGTTGATTAAGTACGTAATCCTGACAGCAGCATCTACATAGTATAGCATTATTATTGCTAATTTATCATTATAGAGGGGTCTAATTCTAATTTTCTTCTAATTTTGAGCATCTGCATAGAAAATTTCTCTGTGTCTCTGTCTGTGTCTCTGTCTGTGTCTCTGTCTGTGTCTCTGTCTGTGTCTCTGTGTCTCTGTCTGTGTCTCTCTCTGTGTCTCTGTCTGTGTCTCTGTCTATGTCTCTCTCTGTGTCTCTGTCTGTGTCTCTGTCTATGTCTCTGTCTATGTCTCTCTCTCTCTCTCTCTCTCTCTCTCTCTGTGTGTGTGTGTGTGTGTGTGTGTGTGTGTGTGTGCGTGCGTGTGTGTGTGACGTCTGGAGAGCGGAAGCCTGTCATTGAACCGTGGCTTTTCAATCAGTTTAGGATTCATCTTCCAGATATTTCCTGTTCATCCCAGAGAAATAAGAATATCAAGAGGATTTATTAATTTGACACTGCTTCAAAACCTACATCAATAAGCATACCATTTCTGCTTCCTTGCGACTACTTAGGCACAGGATATTCTATAATCACCATCTTTTTTGGTATAATCTGTAACGACGGATGCATTTTGTTGATCTTTAGGGAATAGAAGGCTGTTCCATTACTGTATATTTCACCTTTTCTTAGAAGATACTATGAAGGTGCTAACCGATAAGTGCAGTGTTACCTGTTGAATGATTATATTAACTTTTGTTTAACCTTTTATGGTTTGGAATTATTTTAAACAAAACAGACTTTTGTTCATTGACTGCATTACTTAGTTACTTAAAGTTGTGTAATTCCCTTTTCTGACTGTCTGTTTGATGCCTGTTGTGTGGACACTGCTAAATTTAATCTTATAACTATGCTAAAATGCATTCTAGTGATTTCTAATGTTTGACTATTTGATTTTCTCAAATATTTCTTCACTACAAAATGAAAGGTATTCAAGCAGTTTGCTAGTGAAATTTTGTTGAGAAGTTACTACTCCTTCATAAAGTTTTTAAAATTCAATACGACCCTAAAAGAGAAAAACATGCTTTTACCAAACCATGTGACAAAACCTAGAACAGCATTACAGTAAAGCAGTTGGAATTGTACAATGAAATTTGGGGACATATTATTTAAAGTAAACTAAAACACATTTTGTGTGTTACGGCTACTAATAGGATGCTCAACTTTATATGTGCATTTCGCTGCTTATTCTATGCAGATTCATAGAAATCACAGTAAATTTAAGTATACCATAGTCGAAAAGTCAGAGAGACCTCTTATTAACTGCTCTCAAAGATGAAATTGTTCCAGTAGGATAGATAAAATCAGAACAAAATCCCCCTCAACCAGCACGTAGCCATAGTTCAATCAAACATGTCAAATAGGATCTATAAGAAGTGCTTCTCCAACACATTGTGATCCACAATTCCCTCTACTAAAGTTTTCCTTCGCTTGTTGCAGGTTACATACATTTAGATTACCAGTTTTTTGTACAATGCCTGCAATAGTGAAGAAACCGAATTTTGATACGACGCAGGAATAAAGGTGGGTAAGTTCTGAAGTGACTGCATATAAAGTACAGTTCTATCTACTGAACTATGTACACACTCATTCTATCAAGAGTACAGATAACCTGAAGGTATTAAATTTTGCTCTGTCAGTTCTGAACAGTGTAACCTTATTTACTCCTTTATCCCAGTATTCATCAAATCCCGCGTCGGTTCTGGCAACGTCCACATTATGGGATGAATTAAGGAGTTTACTTACTATGTTAAGGGGAAGTAAAAGAGCTAGTATAATACTGGTGTACTTTAGAGAAGGGGACGTGTTCGTCAGTGCAGTTTACGTGTAACACAGTGAATAACGTACAGGGATGTGGAATCAGTTTTGACTCACAAAGGACTTATCAGGATGACTATACTTCTTACGGACGCATAAGAGTTGTGCACAAAAGGAGAGGATAGTCAAGGGGTACCAGAGCCGAAGCTCCCCTTCTTATACGAGGGAAGGCGCGAACTGGGAGGTTCTCCTTCCGCGGGGCTTTCCATTAGGCCAATAACTGGAGTCTAAACGGGCCCACCACATGTGTAGTGTGAAGTGCCCAATCTTCCACGGACAATGAGAACTACTGTCGCGCCGAGTCCAACACAATTCAAGCAACTCTGATGCGCTAGGAGCTACGATATTCGGCCTGACCTGCCTTTAGTAACGCCAGAAGTGCCACCATTGCTAGAGTATGTAGCACTCACACCACTGCAGCTGAAGGGGTCGACAATCCTATCCTACACTGACACGAGCCTGAATTCTTCCCACACTCTCAAGAATGATTTGCATACAGTGCTTAGAGTCCTTTTGTGTGTAGTAATTCTTTTGCTTTCGCAAAATCTAAAAATATTCTGAAGATCAGCAAATGCAGAATTCAAAATAGTCCAGAGTAAAACACTCTGGAATGACCAACTGATGAGATGTCAACTTGCACAAAACAATGGAGTTTCAAATGATCTCGAGTGTAACATATATGCAGTAAGTGTTGTAAAATTCTGCCGCAGCTGTATTTGCTTGAATCTTATTACTTGGAGAAATCAAACATCATAAATTTGTAGGACTGACTCTTTTATAGAAAATTGAGTAATTGTAAGGCCAAAAGCTATAATTTTTAACATACCGTCACACTAATGCCCATCTAAAAACTTTTGAAATCTATGTAATTGCATAAGGAATGAAGCATATTAAACTAGTTAGACTAAGCTTTTTCAGCTAAGGCGTTTGTTCATTCACCACCACTATTTGCAGTATATTAGGAGAGTCACCAATAGCACAATACTGGTGACTACTAAGGAAACATAGTGTGAAACAGACTTAAAAGAAGTACGTATTGTATAGTAGATATTTGTAGATTCACATACAGGTCTCCTGGTGCACCGGAGTGTAGAAAAGTCATTTGCTCCGCAGTCTTCGAAGGACGGATAGGAGAGCGAGGGAAAGAAAACAAGAAAGACTAGCGCTAAGCAAAACGAATATATCGAAATCCATTCAATCGATCAGCAGAGTCTGTAAAGATGCCCGGAAATCATGTCTAGGTTTCGGAGAAAGAAAGAAAGAAAGAAAGATAGAAGAGAAGAAAGGGAATGAAACAAGATGGTGTTAGCGATCTCATTACAAGGCCCAGCACATCTGAATTCCTTTGAGGAACGTATGGACTAGCGCAACTCCATTATGTGATCATTCATAATTTCTTTCGCAATACCGTTATCCAGTACGTCTATTCTCAGGAGACTATCCTGCTTGTGGTTCAATTTCACATTACATTTTATCTACCATTATTTCAGCATACATTTTTCAATTCTACCTGCCTTTCGAAGCACACGATAGAAAATGTTTATTGCGTGAAATATCATGCCCGTTGTTTCTGGTACCAAATATCAAGAAAATAGAGGGAACTGCCTCACAGCTCTGATGGGAAGAAATTCGTAGAAGAAGAAGTACATTTTAAAAATATTACCAAGTAACATGTTAATATTTGTATAATTAACTATACCTACTATACTCGCCTGGTATAGTGTTGCACCAATAGCC
The DNA here is from genome assembly GCA_030765045.1 of Tenodera sinensis. NCBI lineage: Eukaryota > Metazoa > Arthropoda > Insecta > Mantodea > Mantidae > Tenodera > Tenodera sinensis. The sequence goes on along the minus strand of CM060964.1, from coordinate 76,473,136 downwards.
TGCAAGCTACATTTTTCATCAAACTTAAACATTACTTTGATTCCTATACATATCTGTGCACACTTCTTTGCATTATACTATCCTTTTTATAATATGCATGCAGTTTTGTGACAAAGATGGATCTACGCACCAAAATAGTATTCTAAAATCAGAAGATTTATGTGTGCTGTGCTTGTATATGTGAGCATCTCGGAAACCAAAAAACCGATTTTTGTGATTTTCTCCCCATTGAAAACACTTTTATTTTGGACAGACACACACGATAATAAATTTACAACAGTTTTTAAGTTAGAAAGTTTAAAGAGACTCGTAGGATTCATGTCACCAACCTTGAATTCCACTTTTTTCTATTAGAGGATAGTTTTAACACTACTCCGCAAATGGCAGGACTATTAATTATTACTGTCAGCCTAAAGAGCTATACGTGGAGGGTTAAAAGCTTTTAAGATTTAGTTTAACTTGGAGGGGGGGGGGGACTTGCATATCGAGTTGATATAACAAAATTCCTCCCCCGATTGCTCAAAAATTCGATATCAGGGGACATTTTTATTAGTTTCACAAAACCAGGTACACTTGGATTTTAGGATGCGGAAAAGACAGAATGCTACCCTAAATATTTAAAAAACTAACGTCACCCTACTTTTCAATGCGTATTTTCAAACCCTATTATTCAAATTAACACCTCTTCACCTCCCTAGACAACACTTATACAACCTTATAGCTCCTAAAAATACCGCTACCATATTTACCCGTTATGCAGACATTTGTACTGTTTCAGCTATTTGGCGAAAATACTGAATAATTATACGACGCCACCTAACCAAGAATTACAGCTTACCTATACCTAAACCTACCACGTACAATAATACGAGCTTCCAATTATAAACAGTCAACAGCTTATAACTACGCGGAATGTAATCAATAGAGGCCAGAGTTCACTGTCAGGCGGGTAAAAACTGATCCGAGCACTTTCTGTAGTCGCTGAATGACTGTGCGACGGTTGGGGATGGTTTGTTACCTGCGATTTGTCTCCCTCTAGTTCAGTAACAGTCAAACTTTATTTCTTTCGGTCCTGATTTTAATGCTAAGAAATTCGTATGCCTGCGTTTTTACCAATCGCATGCTTAGTATCTGAAATTCTTAAATGTAGCTCAAATTTGTTATGAACCAAAACCAATTATGGATAAGACAATATTAATTGGCCAATTTATATATACATACATACATACGGCTGAACAGATTTTTATGAACTTTTGCGTGAGTGACAAGCATGATTCGAGTTTGATTTAGATTTTCACAATTTGACCCAATAGAACATGTTATTTTTAATTAATTAATTTATGTGTTGCTTATCTTTGGGTGGTTTAGGTTCAGAGGATCCTTCAAGCAGCGCTGTAATAGCGTTTTAGACTTTTCGGTATTTTGTTCTGCGGTAGGATTCTAGAAAGTTTTTGTGGCAGCTTAGCACTAATATTACATTAAACGTGCACGCTAATTGAGTAAAAGTAATTAAAAGTGTACTTCAACATTATACACTGTGCAAATTTGTAAGGTGCAGCATTAAAGTGAGTATTTTAGATGATTTGTCATGAATTCCAATGATGTACACACGTCATTCTATAACAATCGGTTCAACCTACAAACTTAGTATATTATTTATTGAAGTACGATTTTAAAGTGTAATTAAACAACGTACATTGTGCAAATTGTGCCAACAACCACTGGGATATACAACAAATGGTAGTTACCATTATAACAGCAAAGGAGGTATATGACAAAGGTAGATAAATAAGCGATTTTCCTACACAATGCAGTATTTTCCATCCAAGTAACGCACAACCACATCTGGACATGGCTCCCTTGAGTTTAATTAGCGCCTACTGATCCTAACAAATCACTTGAGCAAAGTGAGACTGAGTTCTCAAGATGCTTGTTTCACTGTTTATAATATAAGTTGAAGTACGTTGTTCAGATTAAAGAGAATGAAGTATGTTACTTAGGGGTGTTGTGATTTTATGCATTATAGGTACAGCCTGGAACTCACCACCCACCCACCCTGTTTAGTGCGTTTTCTTATACAGTAATATAATGACGTAACTACAACAAACGTGGCCATCTTCGTGCTACAGTGAATGCGCAATGGCAACTTCTAACTCACAGGAGAAGCAAAACTCGCGGTATTAGCGATGTTTTGACTTTCATTTCTTTCACAGTGACAGTTTAGTTTACTCACACAATTGTATAATATTTGAACAGGACAACGTCTGTCGAGTCCGCTAGTTAGGGTATAAATTTGTGGACTAGAGCTAAAAGACTTTCAACCCTTATGTTTACATGTACACCATTTAACCAAAAGAAACAAACATTTTGGCTTAACTTTAAGGTTCCTCACAGATTCCATTTTAAATCAAAGGGCGTCACAATGTTTCAAATGCAACAAATTATGTACTTCCTAAAGTTAACACCTTTGACAAACAGCGGTGCGCTATAATACGTTGATGTCCTCGTTTTATTTGCTAAAATGTTTGTTAAAAGGTTTGTTCGCTACTACCTTGTTTTAAAATAAACACAAACGCTATTTACACTTTAGAGTACATGTTTTATTATAAACTAGCAGAATTAGCAGCTTTGCTTGCATGAGTGTGTTGAATTCAGCTACCTTCTCGCGCTCTCTCTCTTTCTCCATCTCTCCCTCTCTCTCTCTCTCTCTCTCTCTCTCTCTCTCTTCCCATTCTGCCATTCCCTGAACCTTTATTCAGTCCTCAGTCCCTTTCTCTCTCTGTGCGCAGGTAAATTGTACCTTGCGATGAAAACCAGTTAATAGGGTTTCTGCAGTATTAATAAAAAATTGAAATAAAATAAACGTTTAAACATGCGCAAACTGTGTGTCATTGCAATACTAGCAATGTGAACGAAGTGATTTCCACTGGTAAAAAGCTTTACATGGAACACGATTCAAAAAGTTAATAACGCGTGATATATTTTTACTTTCTGTGCCATGTATAAACAACCGGCTCCAAATGTTTTCAGATGGACGAGAGAGTGCAGAGGAAAAAAACGAACAATTTTCTTATGAATTACTTGCGCCTGGTCCGCCCGGCCCAGTGATGGCTTCACCAGAACCTTTGTGTGTGTTCCTATCACTGATGTGTGGTCAGCGGTGAGCAAACAACAGGATAAATAATCAATTTTATTCTATTAAAAATTCAACAATTCTTTTCAGCATGTATCTAAACAAGTAACACTGCTTTATTGTGGTAGCATTAACGGCGTTTAAGAAATATGTTTAAACAATTCCTTAAACAAAGATAATGCACATGATGTATTCTTCGTTAATAATGATAATGATGGTGATGGTGATGGTGATGATGGTGATGATGGTGATGGTGATGGTGGGCGTGGGGGTGGTGGGGAGGTGGGGGGTGGCGGTGGCGGCGGCGGGGGTGGGGGTGGGGTGGTGGCGGTGGCGGCGGTGGCGGCGGCAGGGGCGGGGGCGGCGGTGGCGGTGGCGGTGGCGGTGGCGGTGGCGGTGGCGGTGGCGGTGGTGGTGGCGGTGGTGGTGGTGATAAAGCGGTTCAGATTGGAGGGTGATAGCCAAAAGTACTTTGTCGTTAGGTTCACAAAAACGCGTAAACCTTTAGAACAAAAATAACAAAATATTATATTGAAGCATGCAAGAACATTTAATCTTTCTACAGATTCTCCCTGTATTTACACTGGAATTAAAATTCGCATTGAAATAGCTCTAAAGACGTTTATCTATTACGTTACATTATAATACAGTTTCTGCTTTCGAATGAAAGGTTTTCTTCCAATATATCTGCAATAAACCGTCTTTCTTGGGTGGCATTAAATTTAATTCCATTTCTGTGAATTTGTGCAGTTTATGTAATTTATCAAACTGTATCACCAGCTTACCATACACAAATAATCTTGCACATATAGCTTCTGCTGCATAGAAACAAGCAGCAGTTGAGTAACGATTTAGTGAACCGTCAGAAGTAATAAGCACCTTCCTTTCCTGCCCACGTGTCATTGGTTATAACCATGACCAGCCAATAGTTTGGTCATAATAATTGAAGTTTCGTTTGCTAAGTTAGATGTTCAAACTCCTTGGTATTAAGCTTCCTTGTTGGAAAAATATTGCAGTTGTCGCATTTATATCCCAGAAATTTATGAAATAATTTACACACCTTGAAAAAAGATTGTATGGACTATACAAGAATTAAATGATTTTATAGACATTTAACGTTATATAGCTACTGCCAAAACCACGATACCTAGTGATGTGTGGACATTCAAACAGCTTTTTGTATCCATTGCGATAAAACTGATTAATAGGTATCCCACAAATACCGATTTTACTATTTACTAACAACTGGATATTTTAGCTAGCTCATTTTAATTATGAGTGTTTGTGCATACATGCTTTAAAATCAGACATTGTGGACTCGTTGGATTGGACGGTGCCTTGAATTCATTTTGGAAACCCAACGATATCTAACGCACACAATGGCCTTTCTGTATTGACACTTTTTAATATAATATAGTTATAACGATAACACATAACGTGTTCTAATTTTCTGAGTTTTTTAGACCAAACTAAATGAAATATATTGACTTAATTTCTGAAATACAAAAATGTGCAACAGATTTCATGTTCCTTATACTGGCACTTGTTAGATATACACAGTTTTGATAATGACCATCCCACATTTACTACGTCATACTACTCTTGATTAATAATGCACTACGATACGACGTGTTCAACAACCAATCAATGTCATGACTATAATAGAATTTGTTTGTTTTTATCGCCTCCCTAGCATCAGTTAATTTGTTTACACTCTTCATTTGTTTTCACCAGAGATATTCAAAGTTAACTTCATCAAAGCAGCACGATGCCAAACAACTCAAAGAGAGACGGGAATAGTGTATGGAAGTAGTTCGATTAATTAATTTTGTAAGCTAATTAGTCTTATTGCATTTATTTTTGTAATATTTATATACCTTGAGATAGTCAATTAAATCCCACTAGGGGTTTGATTTTCTATAGATAGTTAAAAAGCCTCTGATGAAATTACTGTTAATAACAAACTCTTTTTGTACTAACACATTTTTCTACAGTTTAGATGAAACTATAATATTATAACTACGCGAGACGTGCTCATTAATTCTTTGTATTCCAATATTTTCTAAACCAAGTCAGTTTCCTTGTAATGGCAATTTAAACATTAAGTTAAATGTTATAATGACAAACAGAGAACACAAATTAAAGTATCTTTTTTAATTATTAGCGGCTATGTACAGTTTCTGAGCTATTTCTGACGCCAACAATATTAAACAAAATTACACGAGTTCCATGTTACGCTGAATTATCTTTCGAAAGCTGATATTTCTTGGTTGATAGTCTAGTGATTGTGTTTCCAAAGAAAGAAAAAAAAATTGTGATTTAAATGAAGGCTAAACTATCCTTTTGGTTCACAATGTTTTTCTTTCAGCCTGCATCCTGAAAGATTTATTTGTGGACCGATAAACACTCTTCCCTTAACTTCTGCATTACTTAGGTTCAGGAATTTACTTCTGAGCTGCATATATATCGTCCTTCTCTGTTTAATGTCTTCACAAATACTTCCATCACTCTTGTGAACTTGTTGTTCACAGGAGGTTCATGAGAAATGCTTTAGATTCCACTTTTGCTTGACTTGTAGGTTATTGTAAATGAATATATAGGTTTGCTTTGTCGACACTAAGCCATTCGCCGATAAGTAAATAAGTAAATAAATCATCAATAAAATAAACATTTTGTATTCCTGTTGCATAATTAGAAAAATAACACTTTGACAGGCAAGGTATCCAACGCAGAGAAGGATGTGTATAATGTTTCCAATATTGATGTGAATTTGCGCTACATTACGAAAACTTTTATTTTGTAGACATCCAAAACACTTCCTTCATGTATTTTCTGTTTAATGAAATTAACGGAAACTTAATATATTTAAGTTTAAATGAAACAATAAGAGAAAACAAATGTTTTAACTCAGACTTCATTTATGAATTTGATGTAAACAACACATATGTACATAATTTTACAACTATGCGAATAAACAATTTCAAGTGTTTAGCGAGAAAAATAAAGTGAGATGCATATTTATGTTTAACAAGTTAAAGGAATGCAATAAACCAACTAATTAAATTTGTCTCAATATTTAATAAATGAGAACAAGAATTACATTATTTTATTTAAAGCCACTATTGCGGCGTTGTTGCTTACAAGTAACTTAGAATTTGTACAAAACAGAACCGCTAAGTTCTGGTCAAATGAGACGCTTAAGAATGAAAATAAAGCTAATAACAGCTGCAGCCTAATTTCTGATACATAATCAATAAAACATCCTTTAACCATTCTGTATTCAAAATATAATAGGACGAAGAGCACGAAAACTTTCTTTGTGCAGAAATAAGCCTTTAGGGAACAAATTGTATTAGAAGCTTATACTTATTTTTGTGTACATATAGGTGCATCGCTTAAGGTGTTATCTACATATATCATAATCATCATCATCATCGTCGTCATCGTCATCGTCATCGTCATCGTCGTCATCGTCATCGTCATCGTCATCGTCATCATCATCATCATCATCACCATCATCATCCTTATTATTGTTGTTGTTGATATTATTGTTATTATATTATTATAATAATTATTATAATAATTGTTATTATATTATACTTATTATTATTGTTGTTATTGTTATTGTTCTTATTAGCAGCAGTAGCAGCAGCGGTGGTGGTGGTGGTGGTGGTGGTGGTGGTAGCAGCAGTAGTAGTAGTAGTAGTAGTAGTAGTAGTGTTGGTAATTCTTAAGCATGGTATCCCTGTATGGTTCTCATGACACATACTACTCACAAACCAGACAACAGGATAGATTTAAAGAAACAGCGGGGTATTCGGTTGAGTATTATATTAAGCAAGGTTCTAAGTAGCAATAAACTCACGGAAATGTGTTCTCTGGTGGCCCTGGCTGTTAAACGTGATACGTCATTCTCCTGCAAACAAAAGACTGCCAACGTGGGCTTTTAGTTGCCCGTATTTAATTAAAACTCGCCCAGCAGCGGTCAGTCTGAAAATAAACTTCACTGATAATTAAAGCTGGAAGCCCATAAACATACATTAAGAACCCAGGAATGTAAACTTTGCGTATTAACGAAGGAAGCAAAGCTACAAAGGCTTCTAAGTAACTAAACCAGTACTGAAGTAGTGCAATATATTAAATGAAATGAAACTTTTTCGTATTTAATTAAAGCCGTTTAAAGTATTGGAGCTAAGGGAACATACCATATTGCTGTTTTAGGCAACAGACAGGGAATATATTAGCGAGCTCAATACTTCTACTTCTACCTCCCTCCTCTTACAGAAAGTACTTCTTTGACTGATGATAATTGTTCTTTCTCACTGTTTGTGTGTAGGATAAGGTTGAGAAGTTGAATCAGATATGGGTAATTCAGTTCAACGTGGATTCTAAACGCACACTTTTGGACATCCACATAGGAGTTTTGGTACTGTGATGTGACACACATATACTTGTCAAGCTGCTGTCATCCGATTCATTTATCCTACTGGTGTTATTTGTTATTGTTGTCCATTTTTAGGTGTAGTTTCGCCCGAAAAATTATTTTCTAGGTACATGTGTGAGTTTATTTTTGGTATTTGACATATCGTTTCCTTGCAAACAACAGTTTACTATCCATTTCACAACACATTACTCCTTGAAGCAGTACTTCAAATGGCAAATTACAGAGGAATAAGCCTAACAAATAAACGAACAGTATATTATACAGCACTAACGTCATACAATTATTTAACGAATAATTCCAAAGTATCACAAATAGTTGGTAGAGGTTTCTTTTTGCATTTATTAAAATTATTCGATTTTGTTGCTGAAAGATAGAGATGACAAATTCAGCTGTTTTCAGTCACAATTCCGATCGTTCTTGTCTCTGAAAGACACAAACAAACTTTTCAAAACAACATTCAAATGTGCTCATCAGTATTAAATATATGTGCACAATCGCAACACAAGATTAGGAACCATTCGCAATGAATGTTAAGATATAAGCTTGACGTAAACATTGAAATGTGTCTCATGTGACCTTAATACATTCATTACAATTTGGCTGACGATATAAACATGACCAAGGTAGTAATCAGAGCACGGAAGCGCGTGTTGTCACGTGGGATAGAATCAGTTGGACACGGAGAGTGAATAAAGTAACCGCTACTGCGCAGCCGTCGTACATGCACGCGCATCAGCAGGTGCCTGCAGCTGTGCACATGCAAGAGTAGCAACAGTAGAACTCATGTGCACTAGACTTGCGGGTTATTGCACAATCTTCTGCCCTCTAGTAGCAATAGAAGCTGCCAAAATACAAGTTTACATAAATAATAACCCAGACTTCCACGGCTTTTGTCCATTGCTTCTTTGTGGGCTTCCGATATGGGTCGCGTCCTATTGGCTATTTAATCATGCCGAGGCTACGCCGTAGACTATATTCGGTTTCATCACTGGGCGCCTGCAAATCTCGTCGAACTAGTCACTGCGTTTATGCTAATTTTGACACTAATGCATTTGTACTTTTTCATGTGTACTGTCGCAGAACGCTGTATTAGCTCAGGGGTGTCACATCTTTTTGCGACTGGCTGCCTTTAGTGTTTCCGTTTCTATTCGTGAATATCTCGTGCTAAGCTCGTGCTTTACACTCCACGTTGTTATTTTAGTGCTTAATTTTCAAGCTGAATGAATTTCCACAGTTTTTGCGGGAAAGAGAAGTAAAGTATTTCTTCTTTACATTATATGGTCAGAGACAAAAACGTAAGATACAAAATGTGTTTCAAATACCGAGATCTACCACTGGTTTAAATTAATGCAAAGACTTCCCTTCCACCCGGTATAGTGAATAATTTCTACCACATTAATACTAAACTTCACAGCTCTGCTACACTAACCCGATGAATGAAATGCCTCCCTCCTTTCTTTCTTCTCTCTCACTCTGCCCCCCCCCTCTCTCTCTCTCTGCTGATTATTTCAAAATGTGTTTCACATTCACTAATAAAGTATTTAGAAATTGAAGCTCAGAGCTCAACCTTTCGTAGTCTATGAAGACAGAAAATGACCATAGGTATATAGATTATAAGTCACGACTGTTTTATAAGCAAAAATAATAACGAAAACAATATTTTATGGATGGTTTCGAAATTTTACAAGTAAGAAAAGTTATACGAAAAAAGGGCCGATAAAGCTTAGTGATCTCGGATTTTCTCAGAACCTGGCAATAGAAAACATCGGCGACATCGGGTCACCCAGTAATAATCTGCTGCTGAAGTCTTCTACCTTCATATCAGACCTCCTATTCCATTGGCCCTTAATTTTTCATTTCCATTTGTAAACATCTGGCATCAATTTCCATAACGAACCTTTTTAAAGTTATTTCTTCGAGTACATCTCTTAGCAAATAGTTTCATTTAATGTCCCAATCAATTTCTTTTCTCCTTCCTTGTCGTTTTCCGTACTATTCGTTCGTCTCTCACTCTATCTAAAACAGATTTATTACTGATTTTGTGTGCACAATTCACAGGCTCATTCCTCTCCAGTCCTATGGCAGATGTGTCCAATCGCTTTCCTTCTTTCCTTTACTTCGTCTAGGGTAAAAACCCTCTCCATTTCAGAGAAAGTAATGATATGTAGCCCGAACTCTTATATAATAATCCTTAAAGCCTGGGAGCCAGATAATACAAATTCTGCTGCTGAACTCAGTCTAGATCAACTTTTAAGTCTAAAGTGGAAGACAGAAATAATATTATTAAATTAATTGAATCCAAGGAGGAAGAAATCAAGCACTCAGAAGGAGGGATGAAGTCAGGTATTATTCAACGATGCCCAAACTTATGCGAAAGAGAGAGGACGGCTTTGCCCCACCTACTTTTTGCCGAGCTATGACGCATTCATGAGACTCAAAAACAAACCTCTCTAATGTTTCGTTACTTGAAAGAGTGATGGGGAAATGTTTCATGCGCAAAATGAAGGTGAGTAGAGAAAAAAATGTGACGTCACTGGCAAATAAGAGGCAATGCCGGGCATTGCCAGACCAGAGTCTTGCCAGATCTAATGGTGGTAAGTACAATTCAAACAAAGTTCTAAGTTTCAGATGAAGCAGGGTGTCCTTAGGTGCCTCCACCAATCCTCACAAGTAGGATCGAGGTTTCTTTTTGTATTTTGATGACTATATGTAAATATTGGTTTGAATGAGTTCTGCAAAGATTTTATCCTTCTTTTCTTTTTTATTTCTTTGTTTCTGTTTTAAGGCACATCACCTGCACATCACTGCCCACTGTATCTGTCCCTGCGACCACCAAGGATGCAAGAAGGAAATTGAATGAGGAAATAAGGAAGGAAAAATCTCTAATTACTATGAAATTCACCACAGTATTTGCCAAACGACCACGGAAAACCATTAAAAAGCCTTTATGATTGGTCGCATTATTATTAATTATTATTTTTATTATTGTTGTTGTTGGTGTGCAATAAGATGTATTCTTGCAGTTATCTCATAAAATGCGACTTAATACTTCCGCTAGGATTTTCCAGGTATACCTCTGTCCTCAGTCCCGATGACTGGTAAACGGCGGAATTGCAGCGTTTCGAATCGCCCGGAACTAGCGAGTGTTTCAAGCAACCTGCCCGAGAATCTTCTGGAGAGTCCTGATTCAACTGGCATCTTGCCAGCTGTCGCTTTACCCTTCTTCGTCTTAATGGGCGCCATATATTGTCCAACCTATATACTCAATCGAACTCCCTTTCATTGTGGACATGGAACCACCCACATCAACCAGCAGGTGCACATCCTGGGTCACTATGACCACAGCGTAAGAAGGAGGAGGAAGAGGTACCGGCTGCCCAAGAATGCCTTGGGACTTTTGGCCTGAAAGGCTCTCACTCACTCACTCTTCATCCTCACGTTAAGTAGTACTGAGTCTGGATGGATCGGCCGCACAACAGTACCCCACCCACCTGTTTAAAGTAATAATCAAAGCCCTAACGTTTGTGTTATTCTGATTCCCGTTTCCTGCCAGCTGGTGTCCTTGACTCAGTTAGCCACGCAAACGGCCCGCCAACCAATGACAGTCAGGAAGTTATACATAGCTCATGGGCAATACAAAAACTTACGAATACTCCTTTTGTGTTTAGTATCGCACAGGTAAAGCCTAAATAAGCTAGAAAGTATTGCGGTGATTAACATTCCGCCCAATTGAACCTCTTGAATGCTGGAATAGCGAGGACAGTCACATCAAGTTGTCTACAAGCAACAACTGTTTGACCGGCACTGGGCCGAAAGCTAAAGAAGATCAGCAGGATGGAGCTCAGCACCTGAATCCAATGAGGTATTCGGGCCTGCCATTAGATCCTAGTCACAGTTGACACGGGAATGTATCAGATAGTTCTGAATTTGCATTCTTCAAGCTTATGTCAGTTATGGATTGGCGCTTGCAATAATATTACACATTGCCGTATACGAATAGATTGCGGTCTGTTCTTTGAGCTAGGGTGAGCATCACGAAATGCAGAACGTTACTTAATAAAGGTAGAAAACGTAAGATAATATCTATTTTGAAACAGTTTAGAGAATGGATCCCTTCGAAAAATAACCAATTATGAAACCTTTAAACAAACATTAGCATATGTTTAAGAGGTGGAATCAGGACTGAAAAATTCAATGCCATAGCCGGGATATGAAACACGAATTTTCCGCTTATCAAGTGGCTTACATAAGCAGTAAGATTCTTAGCATAAATAAATAATAATTACCATCTAAAGGTTACTTAAAACCCGGGACATAAGGTACAGGGCTTCCGAATAGGTTCTTCACCGCTGCACGGCCTTTTGTCTGTGCGAGTTTGAAGCTGCCGCGGCCTGGTTTGCCGCTACTAACAAGCTGCACGTAAAACATGTATAAAAATCTTACCTAATAGAAAATGCTGCAAATGTCGTGAACTATGGTTTAATCGATCCACAGCTTCTGTTCTTTTCAGATGAGGGGTGATTTCATCTAAATGGTCATGTGAACACTCAGAACAGTTGGTATTGGGCATTTCAAAATCCACATCGCGTTCAAGAAATCCCTCATTATGATCGGAGATTTGGAGTTTGGTGTGAAGTTAGCACAACGCATAATTGGCTTAATATTTTACGACCAGACTGTAAATAAATAGAGGTACCGAAATGACATTTTGACCCCATTTTTTCGTGAACTGACAGAAGAAGAGAAATCATATGGGTAGTTTCAACAAGATTCTGCTACTGCAAGTACGGACCATGAATAAAATGAGGGAAGTGTTTGAAGATAGAGTGATTAGTGCTGGAATATGGCCCTCTAGCTCCCCTGATCTAAGTGTGCGATTTTTACTTGTGGGGTAACCTGAAAGACAAAGTTTACGAGAAAAATCCTCACACATTGGAATAACTAAAACAAAATATTAGAAATGAAATCAGAGACATTACAGTAGCCCAACTTAATCATGTGAATCAGAATGTGTTTTCCCGGTGTAATGCCTGTATAGCGGAGGATGGACATTTCCAGCATTTTCTATATTGTAAGATTTTTTTTTACGTGCGGCTTGTTAGTAGCGGCAAACCCGGCCGTGGCAGCTTCAAACTCGCACAGACAAAAGGCCGTGCAGTGGTGAAGAACCGGTTCGAAAGCCCTGTACTTACAATTGGAAGTCGCTCTTGGGGTGTTTATCTGTGATGTGAGATTCCCTTGTGGTCTAATCGGGAAAGGTACGAATCAGCTGGGGAATTTAAGATCGTACTGGTAGCTTAGTGGTTAAAGCAAGCCGCTCGATAAGCGGAAGATCCGTGGTTCAGATCCCGGCTATGGCATTGAATTTTTCAGTCCTGATTCCACCTCTTAAGCATTGCCCATACACAGCTTGTGTATTTAAAAACACCAGCAATGAGATTGTTGGCATAAATAAAGAATAATTAGCATATGTTTTGCAAACTGCTCCAAAAGTACCCCTTTGATTGTAGAGAGTACGTTGCGTGACAATTCAACACACACTATCCTCCAAAAAATCAAAAGAGATATACATTTTGTCATTAAATCTCTTGATATAATCGAAATCGTTAGACCCAAAATGTTTCATGTAAATGTTAATTTAGAGTGGAGGGAGTTTCTTTAAAATGTTCATGTCGCACTTTTGTAACATACTGAACTTAAATACCTAGGTTGACATTCATCCAACTTCTCGTTTCTGAGTTTTGCTGTTCACAGACACTGTATGTGCGCGCACACCAATACAGCCTTTCTGAAACTACCTTCTTTGGATCCAGGTGGCCAAAGTACAAGTATTTCTGATGACATCTTGATATCGAATTGGGTTTAACGCGACGAAATATCTTGAGGTTCTTATTCTGGTGGACATGCCCATACTAAGCTCACGACCTGAATTTGAGTTTCTTCAAGCGGAAGCTAATTAAGGGGTTAAAGACCGTTATTAAAAACAAATACTCTTAATGTACATCAAGTACCGGATAAACATTACATCCCATACATTTTTGTAGCTGTCTATCATTGAACTTACATTATAAGAAAACACTTCGGACTGTCTACAAACGTATAAAACTTTCTACAGACAAACTGATTCACAGAAACGCTTGTGAAAACAGAGCGTAAACAGAATCAGATGATTGCAATTTCTGTTTTCTATGTCAAAAGACTCCAGTTCGTTATCCACTTAATAAGAAACGCTTTTATCTTGCTGTATTATTACATGGACTCCTTTGTATTTCGTTACTCGATTTGAAGTAAGTTTTAGCGAACTATCTTGAAAACCAGTGACATTTGATATTTTGTGAACCAAGCTGTGCATTTCAATTAATCAACATTCATCTTCCACGCTGCAGTATATTGTAGGTTATGACTGAGCAGACCATAACGGGACTTCTTTCTGTTGATGTATGTATCTTCAGTTAACGTTAGCAACTGAGAATTATATCAACGTCGCCTGCTGGAGCAGCTCAAATGACTCAAGAATGACGTCCTCGGCCAGAATTGAAACCGCAACTTGAGGCACAGAAAGAGAGCGCTAGACCATTTAGGCCACTCAAAGAGACTTAATAATCATAGCTGAATATCCAAGGAACAACTACAATGAACACCAAATTTTAAACTAATGAAAAGAAGTTATGTGTATACTTTAGAATGGTTAGAATGGACACGTTTACGAGCAACACATTTGCCACTTCCTCCTTCCAATGTAAGTTCTTTATTTTCTTATCAACCGAGGTCTGCAGTTATGGAGTCTGTGGCTCAGTTACGCACTGGCCTACTGGCCCGAAGGTCGCGGTTTCAAACCCGGCCCAGACCGATGGTTTTTAAGGTTGCTTAAGAACGACTGCCCTACTTTACTGGCATGTAAAAGAACTCCACGGAGTGAAATTCTGACACACCGGTGCTCTGATATAATCTTATAACATTTTTTCAAGTGGGATGCGTAATAAAATATTCCTAGTCACTAAAACTTTGCTGAACCTCAGAAAATACAAGGAGGAGTCCCCCAAGGTGCAGAACTCGCTCCATTTCTACATATCTTAATCTCTGGTCAGTAGTTTTAAGCACTGACTACTTGTACCATAGCGAGAAAGCTTTCAGTGTCTTTGATTTTTCGTGTAAATAAGTCAGTACCAGGAGACCCACTGTTTACCTTACACCAATCTTTAAATGTAATACATTCCTTCTCGTACTACTGCCGAGATTTTGCTGGCAGTGTCTCCAATTAAACATTTCTGGCTTTGATTGAAATTTCTTCGGGACTTTCAGCAATATTTTAAGTCACAAGCTTGTGCTTTTGCTCATAATAAGCGCTGTTATTTACATCCACAACTCATATTGTTACACTCAAAGCTTCCTACGGTACAGTTCATAGCATAGGCTTCAGATGCCACTTAGAATTTGTCAACAAACAACTGACTACGCCTTTTACACGTATGCAGCACTTATATTTATTTATCTTATATAATTTAGAGAGCCGATAGCAAACACTATTGCATATAAAAACTTTAGCAGACCCTTCCAGTTCGAAATAAAGCTGAAGTTATTTTGCTTACATGATACCCATGTTTCCTCAAACTGCATTCAGACAAAATGACAAAAGTCTCGACCAGTTACTTTTCCATCAGTTTATTTTTTTTTTTTCTAAACGTTTGCACAAAAACACAGTTCTCTTCTACTGACGTTAACACAGTCTACAGCAGCACTGCCGATCGCCGCGCTCGCGGGCTCCATGGCGTCCGTTATGTACTTTTCTGGCGCCCTTCATACGCAAATTTTACTCCGACGATTTCAGATATTAATTCAAATTTTAAGACAAAACTATTTCCTTCGGAATATCTTCATGGTATACACCCATGAAGTACGTCTTTGTACGCCAAAGCTATATTCATTACTTCTCTAACAAGTGTTTTCCCTTTTACCTCTCAGAAAAACGATACCTGCCTGACTGTGAAGGTATCCGTGCATCCTAGGCATGAGCTAAACTGTCCGAGCACATAAGAAAGTTGGGCAGCACTAGTCTACAGTCTTTAGTGATATTACAACTCACAACTGTGTTCTTTTCGTAGTCTTGACACTCCTTTCACTGCCTCTCTTCAATTTCTCTGTCTCTCAAACACTAACTCCGACGATACAATGACTCAACACCCGTTAAAGCTTCTTCACTTCGACGCGACGTATCTCTCACGGCTGTCTCTCACCTAGTCACGCTGAGCGGCTAAAAACTGCCTGTCTTGACGCACTCCGTAAGCTTTTATACCGGCGATGACGTAGCCAGATCTTTCTCAAAGCTCTACAAACACGCCGACAGCCGGGCACTTTTCGAATGCTCTTTGTGTTGCCGCTTGAGTGTTGTTAGTCACGTGTTTGCTCGCGTGAGTGGTATAGGGAAGCTTGAACTTCAGCACCTTTGTTACGCGTCGTGACAGTGGGTTGGGGCAGCCAGGCCCCGAGCATCCTTTGTTGTGTTAAAACTGTCGTGGGCCGGCGTCACAATATATTTCCGGTGAAATCTTGGTATTGAACTTTTGGTGTAATGCAATATCTTTTCTGCCTACTATGCACGTGACAGAGAAAGTAAAGGTAACATTCCCTATCACATTATTATCCCTCATTACTCATAATTAACGGAAAATGAAATAAACATCTCCTGAAGTCGAGTTTCCCCTTTTGTGGCTTTCTTTTTTACATAGCTTTAGGCTACTAAGTACCTCCCAGTCTGCAATGACGATGTGAGCTATATTTGCACCCCTCCTTTGAAAGCTGTAAATCTAGTCATATAGATCGGATTCCATATAGAGATATAAGTTATTCCATAGGGAGAAAGAAACGCTACCTTAGGGATGCCCCCTCCAGGGAAGTGGACAGGGAGCCAGGTCAGACCTGGCATTGGAAGCGGTCGTATTTCCTGTGTTCCCTACCAACCAAAGGGATTTGGTTCCAGCAGCTAGAAAATATATCTCTTAACTTCCAGAGCTTTTCAAAATGCACTGCTAGTGTAGCATTGCACAGGACGTAAAAATATGGGCTTAGGGTGACTTCTTTGTACTCCAAGTGCTCTAGGCGAATGAGTTGACTCGAGAGATTTCCATTCTATCTTTTTTTTCTCGTCTTCTCTCTTATTTTAGGAAGCCCGTTTGTAAGTTCTGTGGTATTTGTATCCCTAAAGGAATAAAAATGGCTTCGGAAACAGCCAGCGGTGACCGGAAATTTGGTCAGGAACATCCTTAAAAGCCTTGGCTTCTTTTAGTGAAGAATACGTATGTTATTGTTATATTCCCAAGGGCACATTTTTATCTTCTCTCGCTGCAAATAATGTTGCACTAAGACAACAAAAGCCCTGATGCTGTCTTCTGCCTAAGTATACGGTTATATTTAGCTGCTTTCAAGAGGTAATTCTTCGCAGTTAAGTCAACAAAACTCTAATAACTGAGCGGAATAGTTCAGGTGCCAAGGTAAATACCGGATTAAATATTTAATACCAGGACTCAACGTTCCACCTTATGTCTAAAGCAACAGTACAACTAAAATGGATGGTAATAGCGAATGCTCTGCTATGGTCTACATATTGCAAAAGCAGGTGAACTGGACGTATCCTAATTCCATCTGCTTGGCGCGTTTAAAATCAGAGATACAGTTGACTAACACTAAGGCTCCGGATAAAGCGAGATGGTAAGATATAGGGATGAGAACCGATCCGAGAGGTATTTTCGTCGCCGTATGACTATGTATTTAAAGCGACGTTAAATAAATAGAGGGGAAAGGGTCATAATATTGTTTTCGTGCATCTTCTGGTTTTTTTTTTATTTTTTATTTTTAACTTTTTAATTTACTGGGTACATAATCCATTTATTTTTCTTTATTTCCCTTTTTTCTTGTTTCTCCTGTTTATTTTACCCGATTTTTGCTGTTTATCACACATATATACAGTACAGAAGAACCCATGTCCGAGGCGGGACTCGAACCCGCGAACTTCTACGCGGCGGAGCACCAAAGTGAGCAGGGCTACGAGGGCTGGTGTGCATCGAGGTCTGTATCGTCTAAATCAATTATTTATATATTTCGGTTTGCATTATGGAACTTGCAACAGACAATGACTATTTGGTCTTCAGATAGCCCAAGGCAATCGTAAAAGACCTGTGACGTTACATTTGCATGTTTCTCTGCCCACTATAATTTACTTTAAAATAACTTCATAAATGTTCTTACGAAAGCTTAATTTTTTATCTACTCCATTTTAATAAAATAGGCCTTTGGAGAAATATTCACATCACTCCGCGGGTATAGATGTAGGGGTAAGAGAAATATCACCGTGTCCTGGTGGTCAGCAAGCTGATTTCTTAAGTGGAAGTCTTGGATTCAATTCTCAGGTTGCGGATTGGTAATTTACTTTAATTGGGATTCTTCCTTACTCGTCATATAGTCTGAAAGTGTGAAGCGGAGAGTAAATGTGTATGTGATAATAAGTTAAAAGCAACAAAAACCTACAGTAAGCTAATACAAAGCTCAGAGGGGAAAAAAAAAAAAAAAAAAAAAAAAGAAAGCACCATGAAGTATTTTAGTCAAAGCCCCCCGAATTCACCACAACAATTAAAGGGGCTATCGAAATGAACTTTCCCAAAAAGAGGAACTTTTGCTACATACGCAGGCGGTGACACTGAGGGTACATGGAATGAAGTTGGAGCACCGGTGGCATGAGATGGCGGGGGAAACCGGAAAACCGACAGGAAACCCGCCCAACACCACTTTGTCCATCACAAATCCCACATTCTTTGGCGAGACGCACAGAACGGTCATGATAGTCAAAGGTTTAAGAACTGGAAGGTGTATGAATAATAAATAACATAAGCCCATTGGATCCCTTTAGCACTTCCTACTTATGTCAGGGTGGCTCAGTTAATACTCACACGGGGAACCAGTTCGCCTGAGTTTAAGCGGTTTGCCACTTTGGAGTCCCATCTTTAGAATGACAGGGTTGTAGGTTCTTTGTTGGCTCCATGACCAAATTACCGTTCTGACGTTATCTACTCATAACACTAGTATAATACTAGTCAAACAATATTTGTGTCTTTAGTTTAGCTTTTGACAGGGATGGGACGTCGATACCGTCCCATCGAGGTCCCATAGCAATACCATCAATGGTATCCAAATATGTGTAACAGTATGAGATGAGCATTCGGTACTTTTTCGATATCTTAAATTGGTAAGTTCAGCATTGTTGACAGTTGCTGCGTTTAAAGTTTATGCTATTTTCGATATATCCGTTATTAACGGTTCGAATTATTCAATACTATGTGATTCTGTTAATGTCTTGTCGATATTCAGTTGTTTCCCGTCACGATTGCATGAAAAGAGTATTGAATTTAAGGTCAGCATCATAAGGTAACAGTGCACACGTGGAACAAATAAAAAACGACCGATGTAAAAAGTTATGCGTCATAATATAGGATTCTATGTTTTGAAAACACTGGTCAACAGCCAAAATGTATTCAAGATAAAATTAGTCACAACTTACTAATTTTGAGTCGCTAAACGTGAAAACGTTCTTCAGTTTTGTAGATTGGTTCTCATTTCTACAATACACAGTTCAGGCTGTTGCGTTAGGCTTCGATTTACTAGTAGAAATTAGTTCGAGTATATGTTTTTGAAACAGCCTGTAATCGGAAGTGTGAGGGTTGATTTTTGATTAGCAGATAAAGTACAACTCTCAGCTTGTCATTCCTTTAGCAACTGAGTTCAGTGTTTAGTTTGTCAGTGCGTGAAACGGTGTTTCAGTGTCTTCAAAATAACAGACATTTTGAGAAAGTTACAAATTGCTATATATGCGAGGAAGTTACTTTTAAATCGCAAAGGGTACCGTTAACTCCCATGGTGAAAAAGGCATACAATCTTTATTTTGGCTGCAAAGTAGGTGATCAGAACAAACTGTTTGCACCCCATATTTGCTGTCGCAATTGTTCCACAAATCTACTTGAATGGCTAAATGGAAAAGGGCGATCTATTGAGTTTCGCTATGCCAATGATCTGGAGAGAGCAAAGCAATCATGTAAATGACTGATACTTCTGTATGGTTCCTTCCGTTATTGGTGTGAATAGTAAGAAGAAACTCGCTTTAGTTTACCGAAATATCCCCTCAGCCATCCGCCCTATGCCACATTGCCACGACTTACACAAGCAGTACCGTCAACATCTCAAGATACAGACTTTGTGCCTGATACTCTATGTTCTGAAACTCATAGTTTGACTCAAAATCAACTAAATGACCTTGTGAGAGACTTAGATCTCCCTAGGCTGAGTCGTTGGCAGGTCTTAGGGAGTGGAACATTCTTAAAGAACATGTGAAAAAAAAACTAGTTCTCGAGTTCGTCAGCATTCACTACAAATTTTTTCCTAAGCAATAAAATGTATTTTGTAATTATGTGGATGGACGGATGGTCGCCATGAACATGCAACATGATCCAGAAGAGTGGAGCCTTTTTATAGACTCCTCTAGACTCAGCCTTAAAGTTGTTTTACTCCACAATGGCAATAAATTACCAAGTATTCCTATTGGTCATGCGGTTCATATGAAAGAGACATATGATAATATTAAACTACTAATCAACTGTATAAATTATGATAAGTACAAGTGGTGCATATGTGCAGATTTGAAAGGGGTGGCAATCATATCAGGTCTGCAGCAGGATTATATGAAATACTGCTGCGTTTTATGTGTGTAGGATAGTCGTGCAAAGGATAAACACTATGCAACAAAGAAATGGCCTCTCAGACAACACTTAGAACAACGTACCAAAAACGTTGTTTGCAGACCACCGGTTGATGAGAGAAAAATAATATTACGTGCATTGCACATTAAACTGGGACTAATGAAAAACATTGTAAAAGGTATGAATCGAAATGAAGACGCCTTTAGGTACCTTTATCATAAATTAACACGTCTAAATGAGTCCAAAATCAAAGCGGGAATATTAATAGATCCGGAAATAAAAAAGCTAATGGCCGATGGACATTTTCATGGACTTCTATCTGGCAAGGAGAAAGCTGCATAGAAAGCATTCTCCTCAGCTGTGCTTTATACTTCCTTGGTAGCAAAAGAGCGCCTAGTTATAAAAAATTAGTAGACGATATGTTGATGGCTTTTAACAGAATGGGGTGCAACACGTCTCTGAAGATGCACTTCCTTCACTCACACTTAGTCTTCTTTCCTGAAAATGTTGGCGCAGTAAGTGATGAGCACGACGAAGGTTTTCATCAGGATATCGCTACTCTTGAACGTCGTTATCAGGGAAAATGGAATACATCTATGCTTGCTGACTATTGGTGATCTGTAATAAGAGGTGCTCCTGACTTAAAATATAGCAGACAAGCCAAAAGGCCACACTTACAAAGTATGTGATTAAACGCTATTTATATTTTCTTGCATGAACAATATTGAAACTTGTATTGCATGTTTCTTCTAAACAAGAACTATTACTGTCATTTTCGAATTTAGCAGGTCAAATTACATAATATTTCATTAATTTTGTTTCGGATACAAAAAACCTTTAAAATTTTGTTGACCACTGAAATAGTTCTATAAATATGCTGTATTAATTTCCATTTAATACCTTTCCTTATTGCTCTGTTGTGTATAGTGTTAGGAACTATTTTATAAAACCCATTCTTGTTATCGGCCCTTTAGCAATTCTTAATAATGTTTTCAATATATCTTTCGTTTCATCGACTATTATCATCAGCATCGTCATCATTGGTATTTAATCTAACAAAGATTTTAAATATTACATAACATTTAATATAGCATGCAATTTAAAATAACAATTTTCTTACCTTCTATTAATGAACCATTATTTTGTCAGTCCATCACTAAGTTTTACTTCAGCATTTCCGTCAGCTTTTGTATATGCCAATTCTTACTCTAATTGATAAATTACAAACAGTTAGTGCCAATATTCCATATGTAATTAACACACTAGATAGATTGTGTAATAAATGGCCGGCATATGTTTTGTGATTTATGGTAGGGCGACTAGAGGGGAAGGGCAATTTACCTAGTTCGAACTTTGGGGGATCTCAGGGATTTATGAGGAAGATACTCTGTTTCGGTTTCCCAATGGTTATCTGTTATTATTACAAGTGTAGCACTTGCTATAGCGGAAACTTTCCGCTTACTCTAACGCTACTGTGACCAAGTAGCTGAAATTGACACGCTATTCTTTACAAAAACGGCTTTCCTCTCACAAAAGTTGAATAGAGCACCACTATGTTTTCCCTTATTGAAAATACAATGGACACGATACTTGGATTCAGCACACTTCTGAGTTGCATAATATATCTTCCGTTTTCTTTTCTAGTTTATGTATATTCAAATACCTCACTCTCCCAAATAAACATATTAATAAAATAAACATGAATAAATCAGGTGTAATTAATAACATGGAGCGACGTTGCCGCCTCTACCTCATGCTGTCCTGTGTACTTGGATCGGAATTTTTATTATAGACGGATAGGTAGAAGTGAACCAATTGCTTGGTCTCTAAGCCAGGCTATTTGAACCCCATCAGTTTTGGCGTATTCGTTTTCGGTGCCAGATAGGAAAACTATGTGAAATCGAATTTTGATTCTCGTAAACAGTAATGAAATAATAATACAGAACACTGAGATATTTGCACGACAACGAGATCTTAATGTGAGTTTGCATTGATGAACGAGATACTGGAAGTGCAGAAAATTAAATTTCTTAGATGTAGCTTCATAACCCACAAAACAAAGCATTTCCGGAACCATATAATACTACAATTTTTATTGTCCAACATGGGTAATTTATTGTTTAAAACCCAGTATTTTAAACACCTCTTGTACTAATATGAAAAATTGTGTACCATGTTTTTTTTATCTACTTACGAGGCATCTTCGTTTCCATTTGTGTTTATACTCTCATTCTTATGGGGCTCTTAGACTGAAAAATGACCGAAAAATAATCCAATTGACGATTTTTCGGTGCATGTATATAAACGTTCCCCAAACTTCCACTCATCTGTTGGCAGCGAAATTATTTAAATACCACAATTTTTAAAGTTCTAGCTACGGATTTAAATGTCATGCGCGCTACATTTAAACGCTCCGTTTCTTCTTAAATTTTCGGAGTACTTTTGGACAAAATATCCAAAAAGAGCTCGAAAACGACCAAATTCAGCGAAAAAAAAGAGGGAAGCTATGCATCCAAGGAGAAAGACCACTATAATCTTCGCAAAACTTAAAGGCATATGGAGGCGGGCCGTACTGCAGACTCCAGCGAATCCTAATCTTGACCCTCCTACCAGCGCTGCTGAATGTGGTACACGCATCTCACGTGCTCTTAAGTACAGAACCTCTGCCGGTACACGCACTACTCTTGGCAATAGCGCTCCGCTTGAGCATTGGCCAGCGTTCACATGCCTTTAACTTGTGTGAGCACAGACAAAGGAGGGAAGGTGTGACATATGCAACAGGGTAGTTTTAGGCCAAACAGGTAATCCGGCTCATGATCATGGTGCATGTGTGCAGATAAATTGGCTTTTCTCGACTTTGGATATTTTAATGCTTGCGCATTAAATTTTGTGCTATGCTCCTAGAATTTTTATAGTATGTCCTCATTTTATTTGACTTCAACTTCAGTCTTTGGTTTCAAAACCTCAAAAATTATTTAGTTTTAAAAAAATAAATTACAGAAAAAAGCTCAAAAATATTTTCAATGTCCATCAAAACAAAGAAATTAATTACTCCAAAAATTAATTATTTTTCCTCCTGAAAGAGATTGATGGTCTTTGTTGAGCAATTAGGACTTATAAAAAAATAAAACTTGTGTGATATTTTAGCTTTTGATGCGCATGGAATATTTTGAATATTAAGGTGTTTTCGCATTATGAATACATTTAATAATTAATTCCCTCAAAACTGTGGAACAGATTTTGCTAGAACTTTGTGTGGCAGTTTATAAAAGAAACACCCATGTGTGCAAAGTAAAATTATACCTATAAAATTATAAAAATTCAAATTTAATTCCCAAGAGTATAGCGTCCCTTTTAACTATAGGGGTGCATTAGAAAAATGTATACAGCTTCGTTACTCGGAAATCAAACATGTTTGAACCCACATTGTAGTGAATGTTCTTATTATCTACTCGTGGGAAATTGATTCCTAAACTAATGCTGTTTTTAAACATCCTGTATATTTAAGGAATATAGTATCATCCTTACTAGTTTATTAACGGCATATCTCTTAGTCACTTTATTTTGTTGTTTTATTTTGCATTTTAGATTGCGTTTTTGAAGTTCAGATCTGCAACACGCAGAATGTCATACCTATGCGAGTTGCACACTGTACAATTTTAGCGCAGTAAAGTTAATTTATTGTGCGTTAGCCCTTGCATGTTGCCAAACGCTGTTAAATACACTTTCGCTTGTAAATTCATCATTACTCGTATACCAGTAATTACCAATTAATTAGAGAACACAAACTGGAAGACATGTGCTATGACGCATTTATGCAGAAAATGGTAATCCAATTGTTGTCAGTTAAATAACGGCTTTCATTCCTGGATATTGTATATGGTTACCAAATTCAACAGTTGAAATACCTGCCGTTATTTTGATCATAACTTTAGCTTTGAGCACATGATTAACTCTTTATGCATATTTGAACTGCATCAAAATGCCAGTTTCGGTTTTAATTTTACTGTATGAGTGTGGTTACACGATTGTGATTTATGAGAAAGCTGAAAGGGAAAAGAATAAACAAACCGAGCACAACTTTATGCAAGGATAGAAAGTGATAACAAGAATATCAAACTACTTCTTGCTTCCATTCTTATTATTCTAGTTTACATTTTTATTGATTGCTTTTATTTTTGCAAAATAATGTAAATGGTGGAAAATTACCCTGCAGTGCTGCTGGAGACTGTGTGTGGTTTGATTGGAGGGCACAAAGACTGAAAAAGAATTACCTTAAAACTTAAGTGAAAAAGCGATGTAATTTAAATTCCTTTGGACAGATATGGACGCTTCCACAGTCATGACACGACGTTAGAAATTGGTGGAATAGCAGTATCTCATTACATTCTCCAACGTAGGGTTCACCAAACCACGGCCCTAGGGCCGAACCCGGCTCACGAGCAGTTTTTGTTTGGTCTGCCTACACACTTGTAATATAAATAAAAAACAGAGATCATAAATAAGATTGATTTATACACGAAATTCGAACAGTTAAACAAAATTAACTATTCGTATCTAATTGATATACTGTGTGTTGATCTAATGAACAAATACAAGGGCATTAATCTGATTTATTTTTACAGCTGGCTGCCGAGTGACACGTTCCCTCATTTGAAAGGTAAATACGTAGGTAGGTGGACGAACAGGCCGGCAGGCAGGCAGGCAGGTAGATACTTAGAGTACAACCGGAGTGGATTCCACACTGAGTTTCTTGTCAGGCTATTGTATGTTAGACCCTGAGAGGGAAGGAGGAGATGGGGGTACCCAGTGGGTGTACAAGAACCCGGGCCAGGGGCTCGAGGTAGCGTGCGATTCCTAACATGCGCTGAAGATTCTTCAAATCGGAGCCGGATTTCTTCTTGCAGTCATCAGCCTCACGAGTTTCGACACCGGTCCCTCGGGGGACAGACGACTACAGCGCCGCCCCTACGTCGAGACCAGCGGTCACATGAGCGAAAATTCCACCGCACAGCTACGCCTTTCCTTCCCGGCCCTGGAAAGACCAGGTTAAATGATGGTGAAAGAAAATAGAGGAAAAGACCAGCCCAGCATTCGCCTTGTGATCAAGGAAAACCGTGAAATAAATCTTTGAGAGATTGATCGGTCATCGGGGATCAAACCAGGGTTCTCCCGAATGCAAGTCACAAGCATTACCGCCTAAGCCACACCACACTGTTCATTTGAAAGACTTTGTACAGGTTGAATATCTCTGTTTGCGTCAATATATATATGAAAATACATTTTCCAAAATAAAATGTCAGGTAGAAGTACGTAAATGCAAAGAAATATAGAAAGCTTCAAAGTAAAGTGTTGCTGTAGACCTGAAAACCTGCAACAATGTTCCTTTCTGGGCATTCTCACCAAAGTGCCACGTGATCTAATGATGTAACGTTCAGTGAAACACTGATTATGGAGCACAGGACTGATAGCTTTCATCTAGTGTAACAAAGTCTGTTTTATTTGTCCGATTTTACTTCTTTATTAGCTGTGCCGAAGAGCAATCAAATACTTACATAATTAATCATTTATTGCCATGAATATCCTGCTGCAGGATATTTTTTATCCATACAATACTAAATCAATGAGTCTCACGCAAGACATTGACTTGTATGTCCTTGGAGGTTATAAGTTCTACACGCAAGAAAGAAATCAGAGAGAGAGAGAGAGAGAGAGAGAGAGAGAGAGAGGGGGGGGGGGGCAAATAAGAGTGCTACTTCTTTAATAGGGCTCATATAGTTTTATAGTTAGATTGGCCTTATAATTCCTGGCCTGTATGATTTACTTCTAGCTTTCATGCGCATCATTTCAAACACACCACTAGTTGGCCGTAGGACGGGCATTTAGTGGGATGATGCGAGTGCACTCCCACACGATACAGAAATTCATGTGCCGTGAATCTCGTAAATTGGCCTACCGTTCCGTACTAATAATGCGCCAGTAGGAGCAAATAAGAACAATTAGTTTTGGTCTTATGTTTTACCGAAGCATGTGTAAAAGTTATGAAAATCTTTTTGGTACAAAGTTCACCACAGGCTAGCAAATTTTAGAACACCTTCCGGAACTCTATGTGTAATTTCACTGGATACTGCTCTGTAATTGTCAAAGTGCCCTTCTTCTTCTTCTTCTTCTTCTTCTTCTTCTTCTTCTTCTTCTTCTTCTTCTTCTTCTTCTTTTTCTGCTTCCTTCTCGTTTTGCTTTTTTCGTATGGAGGTTTTACAGCTCCCAGGACTTACAGGTGGCCACCTGGGAAGGGTGATAATGGAACAGCCGAGGGAGTGAATGGCGGGGAAAGCTGGAGATACCGGATAAAGCCCTCCAGGTGCCGCTTTGTCCACTAATAGTAATCCCTAGAAAGTCCCCCCTTATCGCCGGGTGGCTGTGTTCTCCAGCCGCAGCCAAAGCCACGGAAGAGTGGAGGACGGGAGTGGCGGGGGTTAACGCGCCGACTTCTACGACCGTAAGTGGACTACTTGACGTTTTAGGGACGATACCTTTCTATCATAGCTACTCAATTGGCATCATGAGGCTGAGTGTACCCCGGGTCAGAACTACCAGCGGGGAAAATTTCCACGCCGGTAACGGGAATCGATCCCACGTCCAACGTGTCAAAGGCAGGCGTGCTACCATTGTGTTACCGGGATGGTCCTCTAATCACTACAAATTTCAAATATAGTACCCTGGGACCGAACACTGGCTTTCTTGGGGAGAGACCAGCGGTCTAACCACCCCTATGGCGCCGCCTCTGGGTATCCAAAAATATGTAAAAGAGTTTCTGAATACACTAATTCTACTTCTCTATCATTTTCTGTTTAGCTTTATTTGCCACATTTTAGTTTATTTTTGTAAGGTTGCATAGTCTGTAGAACATAATGGTCCCTCTTCCAAGGACGGTCTCGGAAAGTTTAAATGCTTGAGTGAATGCATTGAAAGTTTTTATGTGAATTTTTGTTTGTAGGTTTATTAAATTTATTCGACTTGCGGAGTCACGTAGGACGTTCAGAGCAGACGTAAATCCAATTTATCGGTCTTTCACTGCGATAAGGGACCAACTTTTTCGCTTTCTTTCAACAACAACCCTTCTTTCAAATTTTTCTTGATGTGCGGTTTTATAATTCTTTAGAGGAGTTGAAGCTTTCAGGATGTTTGGGTTGGTAGTACTTGTCTATAATGAAACTATTGATTTAAGGACCGCAGAACACTAAACGGTTCTCCCAAGTTCTGAAACTAATATTAAAGAGAATGTTAATCCTGGAGGAAGCAGGAAAACTCAACTGCTTATAAAACAGCTCGAGCATTGGTTAAGCTTTGAAAGAACTAAACATTAGCTTTGCCTTGCAAATTTAAAAGCAATGTTAAAATGCCATTCAACCTGAAATAAAAAGGATAAAATGTTGCTTTTATAATTTCAAACAAAAATGAAGAAGTAAATGAGGTTTCAGCGGGCATCAAGAAATTGCAAACGAGGACTTAAGTCTACGTCACCTTTCTTAACGGAATTGCACATTCTAAAGTTTTGTATATTACGAATCTCTATTTTATTATTCTTATGCTCTAACATTTTAAGGTTAACACTAAATTTTACAATATTCAGCTCTATCACTCCCTGATTATAGAGACAAACATCTTTGTATCTATGGAATCGTTATGAAATGCGTTTACTTAAATATAAAGCCAAGTTTCTCTACTTGCGATTTGCTCAGTTTGCACATTTAAAACTTCATTTACTTACAAGCCATCAAAAAAGTAGTTTCCAGTAAATGTTATATGATAGGAATTAAACCAAAATGCTAAAGCAAATGAAAACACTAGTTCCTGCTAAACACGTTTTATTGATCACTTAGGGCCTAACGCAGTGCAAACTTTACACTTGATACATTCAGAACAAAACATAAATGATTCAGCGAACGCCACTGAGTTGGTGGTCACAATTCACAGCTGAAATGCACTCAGCACTGTTTACTGAACTGACCTGTGAACTCTAGTCAATTCAACCCTCAACTGTCCTCTATCTACTGGGCACTAGTCAGCTTCTTATATAGTAACCGTTCTGGACAGCAAACCTACACGAAACGGCCGAAATGAATCTTCTTGAGCGGGAAAACGGAACACAATGGCCATGGTTCTACAGGGACCATTGATCCAAGAGATACCGTCTATTAGCTCCATCTAGACCCAGGTAGCCGGTCCGATATGCGCTAAACCCGCGGCTTTGCGCCGCGGTGATAACGATATTTAAACTGTCGTAACAAGCAGAAACTAAAATTATCTTTAAATGACTTAATATATGCAGGAACCAAATTACACTTTATATAGGAATAGGTAAAATAATAGTAATAGAGTAGTAGAGGTGGTAGCTTTATAAACCATTATTAATTTAATTTGTACATCTAAATAGATTTACTACATAAAACTACCTCATCCATTTTGAAAACTAAGAGCTTGCTACAGGTTTTTTGTGCGAACATAAATGCCTTAAAATCAAACATGGTAATATGCTAATTGTAAATGGAAATTGTATGATCATAAAAGTAATAACAGTATCTGAAAAAATAAAGACAAACGTATACTTGTGGTTGGGATTTGAACCTTGGAGTTCTGTTACACGTCCAGTAATAACCATTCAACGTTCAGCATATTGAACATTCTGAACTCCATAATGTTGATGAATGAAACTGATTGTTCGCGCGCAGTATCCCAATGTGCGAAGCCTAACAGAAATTTACACTTCAAAAGGTATAGATTTTGGAGTTAAATTAATCAACACATCGATTACATAAAGTCAGTTTCTACTTTAAAAATGGACGTGGTAATGTTTGCAAGTAGATGCTTGTAAAGTTCTCGGTAATGAATAAACATCGCTTTAGACAACTTAACCATACAAACCAGGTGTTTTTCTTGCATTAAAACCACAGTTTCGTTTGTGGGTTATTTGTCTTCAGTAGCGGGACAGTGAACAGACTGTAATATATGGTCTACTGATGACATCACTGCAGTCACCCTGTGGTTCTCTACATACCGTTTGTTCAACAGGGAGAATTCGAGTGAAAGAGGCGATACATTCTGCACCTTTTTTGTGCAATGATGCCATGTTGTAATGGGATCATTATTTCAACGCTGAATTACAGGAATCCATTGGAATTAAACTGCGATACATGGTCGGAAATGAGGACACCCATACATGGCTTGAAATAATGCAGTTTTAAGCGGGGTGGAAAATCCTGTTTTACATTAATTTTCTGTCGTTTAAGTCACGCAGACCATCATTTCCGAATTGTGAAAGCCGTGATTAATGCCGTTTGTCTTGGCGACCAATACGTTTTATGAATTCCTCGCAGCATACTCCAAACAATAGACTATGCAGCATTCGACTCTGAAAGGAAACAACAGGCCGTGGTGTGTGACGTCCAAAGCCCTCACGTTCGGGTGATATGAGATTACACGAGCTCAACGGCGTTATCCTTCCTTTGCCAACGCTTCCCCCACCTGGCGCTAGGGGCTTAAGATGGCGCGCCACCAGAAAAATAGAAATTGGTTTCCCGCTTTCTCTTAGCACCCATGGTGCGTACTTTCGTGGGATTTTATCGGTTTCTTACATCTTATAAGAAAGCATTATTGTTAGCAAATAAAAGACATCAGTGTAAAGTGAAAGATGTCTGGGAAAGCTGATGTATATCCTTCGAAGGGAATAAAAAGTCTACAGCTATAACTGTATCGAAACAAAGAGCAATGTTTAAGAAATATTTGATGTGTGCACTCACATGACTTTCTCTACTCATTCTTGTACCAACTATTCATAAAAATGCTTATTCGTCTATCTACTGTATTTTAATCGAGATGAATATTTGTAGAAACGGTTTTATTATATATCTTCTTGCAGGTACACTCGCTACATGCAGCTTCGGGAGGTATTCTACTGGCCTTTAAAGGTACAGTATATCCGTCAAGGAGGAGGTGTATGTATTTGTTTACCTCTTCGTGGTTCATGTTCACAGTTCCAGATTATTCGCATATGAATTACACCTTTGAGCAGTGTCTTCAAATTGCATATTGGCTTTGGCTTCCAGAATTCTTCTCCGAGGCACCTCCACAATATTACTGGAGGGAAGGTCGGAGATAGACTAACACATTGTGAATGTGACAAAAAATAATTCCCCCTTGATTTGCTTACACGGCAATGTTGCCACTATTTTTGTTACACCTCACGTAAAAAAAGAATAACGACTTCCCATTTGAGAAAAGTACACATTTTTTTTTTGAAAATTCAAACCTCTAACAAAGAACATCTCTAAAATGGTTAACCCCACAAAAGAATGCATTTGACATAAGCTGTGTGCTTTAACGAGATTACATTTTTCCATGGTTTACTACTTCTGTAAATGTCATTCAGAATGAAGAGGTATTCAGAGGCTGCTCCCAGAAAACTCAAGTTATACATTTTATTTGTCATTAAAAAAATCTTAAACATACATTAGTTGAATCAAAATCGTTAATAATGTTTAAGAAAACCATAAACTGTGTAAGCGGTAGTTTGTTTTCTTGTGGTTATGCAAGGGAACGGCATTTAAAAATCACCACATAGCGACTAATTCTAAAAGCAATGACTGTGGCTTAGTATCACTGTGTTCCCCTATTTGTATTGTACCTGCAGGCAAATATGCAGGAAAGCATTCACAAACGTTTCTTTCGATTAACATGAAGCAGATATAAAATAAACTCTTGTAGGATTAATTTGTTGAAAAATAGAATACGGCATATGAATGAAGCACGTCAAAAGCTTTGGTTTTTTTCGTCAGAACATTAAAGTAGAACATTTTCAGCTGCAAAAGTCACTGAAGCAATTAACTGATAATATCTAATGTTATACAGTTATTGCAATAACTCAAGGGAACTGGCTGCGGGAAGTGCCAATTTATTCATAAAACTTGTCAAAGATATCTGAGACAAGACCATCTTTTAAGCACAGCTAAACTTCCTGCAGTAGAAGTTCAGACAAAGCGCTATTGTACAGATATGGAAAGGAAACGTTGCGTGCGGTGTACATAATGGGGCTGGCCACTATCCGATATGGAAATTTGTTGCGCTGCTAGCTTATACATTAAGTTCCATACTCTTTTTCTCTAGAGTAGTAAAAGAGAAAGAGTCAAAATAACAAGAACTAAAAGTATTCAGGGATTAAATAACATATTTTAAGTCGACTAGTTACAATTTCAGTCATTTTGTAAGAAAGTGATAGAAAGAAAGTTCAAAACTGTTAAGTAGAAACTATTCATATGATAAACAATGAGGAATATTTCCTCAGATTATGGGGAAGGTAATATTAAATCTCACGGAGCGAGATGGGTCAGCCGAAACATGTGAGGTAGATATTTGGGAGGTGCCTGGCTAAATTCCGTCTGGTCGAGCAATCTGACCGTGCTTTTTGTGGTTTCTCCTGTTCAGTAGGTGAATGCTGCGGTGTTTCCCCTTCTACCACGAATTTCCTGTCCGACATTTTCTGTACCAATAATCTCCTTCAATATGTTTCAGGGTTGTAGGACCAGGCAACGGCGGTTGGTATGTTGCGGCAGGAGAGTACAAGTTGCGTTTTGGCTTTTGAGGGGACTGCCGAGAGCCCCTTCTTTCCTGGAAATGTCTCGTCTGTACCGGTTACTCCAGGTTGTGGATGGCTCATCTAAGGCTTACCGGTGCCACGTTTGAATCTTCAGGATCCCTGTCCTTGCTAGCGCATATCGTCCGAATCGGGTCCTATTTTCTCCCCTGAATCCCTTTCTCCCTGTGGAGGCAGTGCGCACAAAGGTCTCACAATGGCCTATGTCCAGTCCTGTGCCTCCTCCAGTTCCTTGGACTACTCCTAACTCCCGATATTGAGTCCCTGAAACAATGGTGTTCTAAGACTCATGCTTAAAATTATTTAGGTAATACTAACTTTTGAACACTGCATACTTTTGAAGTTTGGATACGATAGTTTTGTTTAAATGCATTAAAATGTGATTCCACTTTCATATCCATTGCTTTGATGCAGGTTCTCTCAAAGATTGAAATCGCACCAGGTGCAAACCAAGGTGCTGAGATTCCTTGCACCGTGCATCGAAGTGACTCGGTTAAGTTCGGCTCAAGTCGCGCGCTGCAGAGCGAAGAAGGGAAGAAGCATATGTTGATAGACGGCTTGCTTATTAGTGAAGTAGATTGCTGCAGTGTAAATACCTAATTTTGGAGCACACTGATCCAAAGAAAGCAAAGAATGTCGAAAGCCCATTTAAATTAAAGTAGGAATGTTCTATTTTTCTTTGAAGGTCCTGAGTTAGAAAGGTACAATAATTACGCCTGTAAGAAAACCAATAACAGAGTACACGCAGGAGCAGAAACGTATTCTTTATCAAAAAATGAAATTTGTACCAGTGCTTACTACTTCATTAAGGGGACAAGGTAGTGATTCGTACACGATTTCAGTATTTCAAAACATTACTTTAGTTGAGGATATATAAGCTTCTACTGCTCTGATCAAAATTTAATTTGGGATGACTATTTAGTGATTCATGGTGATTACATTGATATAGAGAATATTCAAACAATTATTTAAAATGGGCATATAATAAGGCAAAAACTGATAACATGCCTTTGAAAAAATGTAATATATATAGTACTAACGGTACAAATTCCAACATTCAAGCATATGTGTTGAAACTTTTGTAGTGCACTAGGCAAGGTGTATTCATAACTGTTAACCTAAATTTACTTAAATATCTCCGGCTATATTCAAAAGAAAAAATATTTAACTTTTGTTAAAAAGATAAATAAATAAATAAATAAATAAATAAATAAATAAATAAATAAATAAATAAATAAATAAATAAATAAATAAATAAATAAATAAATAAATAAATAAATAAATAAATAAATAAATAAATAAATAAATAAATAAATAAATAAATAAATAAATAAATAAATAAATAAATAAATAAATAAATAAATAAATAAATAAATAAATAAATAAATAAATAAATAAATAAATAAATAAATAAATAAATAAATAAATAAATAAATAAATAAATAAATAAATAAATAAATAAATAAATAAATAAATAAATAAATAAATAAATAAATAAATAAATAAATAAATAAATAAATAAATAAATAAATAAATAAATAAATAAATAAATAAATAAATAAATAAATAAATAAATAAATAAATAAATAAATAAATAAATAAATAAATAAATAAATAAATAAATAAATAAATAAATAAATAAATAAATAAATAAATAAATAAATAAATAAATAAATAAATAAATAAATAAATAAATAAATAAATAAATAAATAAATAAATAAATAAATAAATAAATAAATAAATAAATAAATAAATAAATAAATAAATAAATAAATAAATAAATAAATAAATAAATAAATAAATAAAAAAATAAATAAATAAATAAATAAATAAATAAATAAATAAATAAATAAATAAATAAATAAATAAATAAATAAATAAATAAATAAATAAATAAATAAATAAATAAATAAATAAATAAATAAATAAATAAATAAATAAATAAATAAATAAATAAATAAATAAATAAATAAATAAATAAATAAATAAATAAATAAATAAATAAATAAATAAATAAATAAATAAATAAATAAATAAATAAATAAATAAATAAATAAATAAATAAATAAATAAATAAATAAATAAATAAATAAATAAATAAATAAATAAATAAATAAATAAATAAATAAATAAATAAATAAATAAATAAATAAATAAATAAATAAATAAATAAATAAATGAATGAATGAATAAATAAAAAGTAAATTATTTTTGCACAAATATCTTGTTTTTAAATTTTCTGTTTTAGATTTTTCCAATAACAATGGGTTACGTTTGTAGAGTACATGCTTCTGGAACTACTGTGAAATTTTCATTCAAATAGGTTCAGTGGTTTTGAAAAAAAAAATGTACCTGAGTTTGAAAAATGTCAAGTTACAGAAAACTACATTTAAAGAAAAGTGTGTCATCTCTGAAGCCCTCTTTAACCCAGCGTGGCCCAGCACTCCGCCGTATTTAAATGGGGTAATTTAAAGCCTTAAATGTGCCGGTACCCTTACAATATATGTATCATTTTGAAGACGAAGGTTTCTACTTTTTTTTAAAGATGAAAAACAAAAAAAAAAATTGACTTTTTGAGCCCAAATCACTAGCTGGTCCCCTAAAAGCAAAAGATCAGATTCGGTGATAAAAACCAAATTAACCACTTTAACACTGAGCACCGCACGAAAGCATTACGTAGTAAGGAAGAAACGACGCTGAAAGTGAAGGGGAGGGAGATGGTATAGCGCGAGCAAGTGCAGTTTTGCACCATGGTCAACTTTTCGTAGCAGACTTTGCACCTTACACCGTGCAATGCGCTGGTGTATGCATCCGGAGAGGCCCTGCTTTAAAGTAACTATAATTGAAAGTTCCACTTATAAATCAGGCCAGAAGCAAACCTATTAGACTGCGACAAACGGAATTCAACACACCTAACCTTAAATATGGGTCCCTGGAATGAATCACGTATGGTTCTAACTTTGCTCAGAACCAGCAGCGCTGAATCTACAGCAGTCTTAACCTGACCACAGTCTTTTGAGATGACATCGATTGAGTGAATGAGAAGTATCGCTAGTCTTCAAACTGTACCCCTAGATACAGTAATTGCAATCAATTTTAATTTTGTTTTAGAGGCCTTATTTCCTTTAGGTAGATACGTGTGTAGGAGCTTTCTCTACGCAAAGATTTCAAAGAGAGCAATATGCAGCAAACCGAGAGGAAGGCAGGAAATAACCCACCGCCATTTGAGGCATATATTTTATTTTAACACGGATCGAAAAGGGTGGCTTATCAGAGTTGCGGAAATACAAACTCTAGAGTAAACGTCAATATCAGCTCAGTTCACCAGATGTTGCACCCAAGTAGGTAGGTTGAGGGAAGGCTGGAACAGACCCAAATGCGCAAGATGGCCGCCATGCGTAATCTAAGGATTACTAGGCGAGATGGTACTAGAAGCAGGTATTGTAGGTGTTCTAGTGATAATGGGATCAATATCTAAGACAAATAGCAGGGACACACACGTGTTTATGTACGTTTGTAATAGATGAGTATTTTGTTCGCTATATCTAATGTATACATCCTAACGCAAGAGCTTTCTAATTTGATCCAATATATTACCCTCAACATAATGACACCTCGCCCCCTTCATCGCTGCGCTAACCTAACTTAGCCCAGCTCCTACTCTTCTTACTCAGTCTTTCATAATTTAACATAACCTAAGCCTCATACTACTACTCGGGTAACCTAACCTAGCATTACTTAACCTAAGAGGAGCTTAAACCTTCCTATTTATTAAGATATTTTAACCTTACCTAAGCCCCATACTTCTACTCGTCTAACCTAACCTAACCTAACCTAACCTAACCTAAGCCTCATACTACTACTGGGGTAACCTAACCTAGCATTACTTAACCTAAGAGGAGCTTAAACCTTCCTATTTATTAAGATATTTTAACCTTACCTAAGCCCCATACTTCTACTCGTCTAACCTAACCTAATCTAACCTGGCCTAGCCTAACCTAAGGTAGATCCTCTTATTATTATTTATTCTATTCTACTAACATGATACGTTTCTAGACATTCATTCTGTCCTCTTATCATCTATCCTATTCCCTCCTTTGCTTCTCTATTCTATCCTGCCATACGCTGTGCTGATCTCCCTCTAGGAATTTCATAAACATTTTGATACTATTTTGAGTCCTCTGATAGATCTTTTTTAAGCACTTTTAGTATATTCAGGCTGCTTTTACAACATATTTAAGAACTTTTCAGGCTATTTTGAAGATAATACAGGTTATTTGATCGATTTTTCAGAGGTTTCATGGTATTTTGACGTTGTTTATAGACCGTTAACAGATATTTTAGTTGCTTTAGGCTGTGCAGGACGCTTTTACAAATTATTTTACACAACGGCCAGGCAATTTTGAGTGATTTAGACGCCATATTATATATTTGCAGGGTGTTTTGAGGTCCGTTTGGACTCGCTGGTAGATATTTCAGCCTGTTTCCAGATATTCTGAAGACTTTTACGTACAGTTTAAACATTTTTCAGAGTATTTTAGACGAATTTTACGTTATTTAAGGCAATCTGAGAGTTATTCTGGACGCCCATGTCTATTATTGTTTGCTTTAAACACTTTGAAGGGTAATGGAAGATAATTTTCTCAATATCAGGGATACTGAACCAGCTATTTCAAGGTTGTTAGACCAGTTAATTATCATTTCAGCCATTTTAGAGACATTTTAAGCACTATAGGGGTATTTTAGACTTTGTCACCAACATTTTGCATGGTTTTCAGAATCCTTTGAAACACTTTTATAGGCGTTAGACGCTTTTTTAATGGTATTTTTCGAGCTCTAATAAATTAAGACATTTTAGCTCCTTCACAGGTATTTTGAGGATTTTCAGGGCATCTTAGACTCGTGAGAAGCATTTTTTTCGCCAGTTTGAAGATGTTTTAAGACACTCTAGTAGGCATTTTTAACGCTGATAGAGATATTTTAATTGATTTAAGAACATTTTACTAAGTTTTCTTCAGTAATAGCTTTGTTTTATAGTAGTTGAAGAGCAGTCTAACCTATCCAGTCATTTATTGCATTTCTCGCATTATTATTTTGATTACATTTCACTAATAACCTAACTCGGCAACAATCATCATCATTATCAACTACTCTATCTTATAGTCCAACTAAGTTAACCTAACCTAACCTGACCTAATGAGGAAATAGGGATGTTAAGGCAAGCAATGAAATAAAAAAAGAATAATAGCAATGAGATAATTTTTATTCAACTTACAGAGATACATACACTAGCATTAACATTTAGAAAACAAGTATACACTGCTGAAAGACGATAGCGCCCTCCTCAGTTCTTCTTCTTATTATTCGCATTATCATTCTTCTCTCTTGGTTAGATGTGCCATTGGCGCACGAAGTTCATAGTTCAACAATCTTCAATTTTTTCTACAGACAAGCTTTAAGTACCCATGTCTAGGTACTATTCTCGACACTGTAATGTCCATACGCATACGTCGATATTCCATCCCCTTCAATCACTCTCTTGTCATCGTGAGGTGATAAGGCTATTTTATTAGCTTCAACCGTAGAAATATTGTGATGTCGGGATAGGATTAAATTCATCGGAGTTCTAACAATTTTCAAAGTTTTAAGGCACTCTACATAGCTATTGAAGTTGATGTATTGCTTAATGGCGCTACGTTTTATACCTTTAACTTTTTTTATCACAGAACCATCAATATCGATAGCATACATTTTAGGCCTGAGACCTACAAAACGATGAATGATTTTTCCAGAGGCTTCATCTTTAAACTTTCCCAACACTTTTTTGTTGTGTGTAGAATGACATACATGGTTTGCAGGGTAATCAGATGTATCCAGATGTTCAAGCATACGTAATTTATCCTGATATATATCTTTAGTAGACACTCGATGGATGAAAGAATCCGTATCCATATACAAGAGTTTAAGATTTTCAGCTCCATAATATGGAAGTAACACGTCATATTGATAGGCATACATTAGAGTCTTGGAGATGTCTAGTACACTCATACCAATGTATATGGGCTTGTTGAACACTATTTTACGAGAAGCCATATGTACAGCCGCAAGATTAGGTCCATATATGGTTCGATCAATGAATATAGGTTTAGCTATGAGTTTTTCTAACGTTTTGCTGTTCGTCACAAGCCGTATATCCATACGATTACGAATATTTTCCATAGTTTTTCCAAACATAGCATTATTGAATAGTTTATAAAGGTCCTTCTCAAAATCATTTCTAGCTTGTTGTCGCAGTCGGTTATTAAACTCGACGTAAGGTTTTAGCCAACACGATTGATGGAACTGAAGTGCTCGATGAATCTTTGTTAATAGTAGACCATGACCAAGAGCTTGTTTCAAGGCCATGTAGTGTACCACATACTTCTTTCGGCATCCAAGATGAGCAATTAACTTCTCTGAAGACGTCTCACGCGGTTTCAGACTCTCAGGCAGGAAGGGCAAATCATTATGAAGATCGTGGAGCTCGACAGGATATTCGACATCAACTTCTAAGATGTATCCAAGGGGGTCATCTTCCTTCAATAAATCCAAGTCTAGATGATCAGGGGAAACCCACTTAAAACCTCCATAAGGAAGGGCCTTACACATTGCCCAACCATATTGGTTATTGGCGTCTTCGTATGTAATAAACTGAGAGGGTTTCCGAGAGTCATACTGTGCCATATAGATATTGTTCGCCTCAGCATAGCGATGAGAAACCTGGCATAAGCCTCCTCTTATACCAGATTCAACCATGAGCAGCTGATCGTAGTCCAGCAGCAATTGCAGCTCAATTCCAGTATACAGCAGCATAGCATCCCATGTAAGCCCTGGAGAAGTGAAATAATGTGCAGGATCTACTTTATGTGTTTTCAGAGTCTGGTCTCTAAATGTTTCAAAGACATCTGCGAGGAGCAGAACATCAGAGATTAAGTAAATATCGCTGTACTCGCCCAAATTTCTTACATTAAACTGATTCCATACATTTGCAGCATGCTCGTAGTCATCGTCGGTAATTTCTTCTTCGTTTAATTTATTGTAGAATGCTTTCCTTGGAGGCAGATGAGTATCATTCAAAACGTCCCACGATGTGAGATAATCATAGGGGAACACTCCCTTACGTGTCATCAAGCCAATCTTCTCTTCACCGAAGTACTTCTCTGTTTCGGGATACGTAGTTAGGTTTTTCACTAACTTGTCCAAGCTTGTACTCAGGAAACGGAAGGTATCCACAAATCTGAGTTTAATATCTCCAACATATTTTGAGAATGAGATATAGCTTTCTTCAGAGTTTGGTATTACCTCCACTCTTTCGCTTGTGCAACCTAACTCCTTAACAATAAAATGAGAGTCATACCCACTCAGGTTATGCATGAAAACAGGAATATAATTAGGTGTTTTACAGGCCAGGTTACATTTATTGTGTAAAGATGCTCTGTACACCCCGGATACATGATCGTGATCGCGAACCTTCCAATTATCTTCTGTAAATTCACGCCCGCACAGGTAGCATATTGTAGAAGCATCGAACGATTCTTGTTCTTCAGCTGTAAGTTTCAGAGGCTTAGCAGATTTGTATAAGTCACTAATTTTCTTCGCAAGGGAAGTTAGATACTCTATGAACTTCTCAGCAGCATCATGACCTCGATACACGTAGGGATGTGTAGGAAGATCGGTTTCTACTTTGTCAACGCTGGATGATGGTTTGACGTAAACAGCAAAGCTCATTGGAGAATGCCTTTGATAGGGTGTTGTATAGGAGGTTTCAGGATTAGAGGCGCAGGTATGGTAAGGTGTGAGAATGCTCTCAAAATCAGCGTATATAACATAAGGAAGTTTCAACATTCTTTCCACGTTTTTGAATCTGACGATAGAGTTTTCTTTTGTAGGCATAACGCATCTAGCAATACCATGTTGTCTACATATTTCGCTGTGCTCCTCCAATTTTTTCATTCCACTCGCTCCATGTTGATCATCAAAATGACTGAAACATCTTTTACATACATATATTTGCCCATGATGTTTAGTTTTCTGGCCGCGAATAAGCTTCTCAAAATCCTTTATGTATACATAGTGATGTTTGCCAGCTGAATCACTCAACAGAAGAAGATCGCGATGATCAGATAATTCTTCCTCGACTACCTTTACAGGAAACACTTCATGTTTTTCATCCAGTCCAAACACATTTATGGACATATTGTTGAGCTTTTCAAATTTAGCGACTTCGCCCAAGCTCGTAGGAAACGAAACGCATGAGAAATTGTATTTTTCTTGGTGATCCTTGTACTTGCCGACGCGATGAGCATTCTTATCAACGAATTTTGCAAGAACCGCATATATAAAGCACTTCTCGTCACTATAATTCTGTGGGTTTATGCAGGCTTTTCTCGCTTCCACAGATGCAGGTAGAGGAATATAGCTGCTCCCTCGAAGGACATTGTACTTGTTAATTCGGAGTCGAACTCCATCAACTGCTAGCAAGGCCCAGTTGCTTCCTTTAAGTTGACATTCTTCCATTTCAGTACAAATCTTCTTAAATTCTGTTTCCAAGAGGGTGTCCATATCAGTTTCTAAAAACACAGGTTGGTTACGTGTTTTAAATGTTCTGTCACACGTCTCTCCATGAACATTCACAAATTGACAGTCGACCATGATGTTAATTTTCACACTTTTATGTATCGACAGTTCTTTCTTTATAGCTTGAATTATGCGATGTTTTGACTCCTCCAGATAAGTTTTCATATCCCTGAAGGTATCACAGCGAATATAATATGATTTAAGACGCCTTTCAAATGATGTTTCATATTCGGTCATATCACACCCATCCGTCATTGTCAAAAGTTGATGCTTGCTAGGCTCAGACTTGATTTTCTTGCGAGATATAGTTTTTTCACATCTTTCTTCATGTACGTCTCTTCTATGCTCAGTATCGCAAACATTGCCACAATGTTTACACCTGTAGACTCGACCGCATACCAACTCATGTCTCTTTTTATCATAGTTGCGTAGAAAACGCTTATCACATTTGCTGCAGCTATAATCTGGTATAGCACTCAGAGACGATTCCACCACTCGTCCACTCCACATCTTTATAATATGTAGTGGTAACACTTGTAAATTATATAAATCAATAAATGCTTATAGCGCACAACGCTAGTTCACCTTGATAACTTGTCAAAGCTATTGAACGGTAATCTCACTAGGAGAAGCTGATGTGCTCTACTCTAAGGTTAATTACTGAATAACTATGTAAGCTCAAGCAAACCCCACTTATTCCACTAGCACGTACCTTATAAATGACTACGCGATTCAAGATTAAGCTTGTATTTTTAAAATATATATCATTAAACTACGTGAGTCAAGATTAACTTGTTTCATTTTTATTTGCCAGTTCAACGTTAACATGCATTTCCCCCACATTTTTTAAAGTTTAAACAAGGTAAATGTTTATAATTTTAATACTTTCACGCAGACACTCACATACGCAGACACACACAGACACACACACAGACACACACCCATACACGCAGACACACAAACACACACAGATACACAGACACAGACACACACACATACACATACACACACATAAAACACACATACACATACACACACCCAACCCACACACACATACACACGCATACATACGCACACAGACATACATGCACATACACACCAGCAAACACGCACACATACACACGTCCGTAAACACACACATACATACACAAACACATACACACACTCTTCCACACACACATACACACAAACACATACACACACCCCAACCCACAGACACATACACACCCACACATGCAAACCTACACCTTCACACATGCACGCAAACACACACATACACACACACACCCACACACCCATACACGCAGACACACAAACACACACAGATACACAGACACAGACACACACACATACACATACACACACATAAAACACACATACACATACACACACCCAACCCACACACACATACACATGCATACACGCATACCCACACACACATACATGCACACATACGCACACAGACATACATGCACATACACACCAGCAAACACGCACACATACACACGTCCGTAAACACACACATACATACACAAACACATACACACACTCTTCCACACACACATACACACAAACACATACACACACCCCAACCCACAGACACATACACACCCACACATGCAAACCTACACCTTCACACATGCACGCAAACACACACACTCCCACACACATACACACAAAAACATACACACACCCCTACCCACACACACACATACATACGCCCGTAAACACACACATACATGCACAAACACATACACACACTCTCCCACACACACACACAAAAAACCATACACACACTCTCCCACACACACACACACACACACACTCCCACACACATACACACAAAAACATACACACACCCCTACCCCCCCACACACACACATACATACGCCCGTAAACACACACATACATGCACAAACACATACACACACTCTCCCACACACATACACACAAAAAACACACACACCCCAACCCACACACACATACACACATGCACACACGCACACATCCAAAAACACACACGCAA
The DNA here is from genome assembly GCA_030765045.1 of Tenodera sinensis. Classification (NCBI taxonomy): domain Eukaryota; kingdom Metazoa; phylum Arthropoda; class Insecta; order Mantodea; family Mantidae; genus Tenodera; species Tenodera sinensis. The sequence continues at coordinate 76,430,526 of CM060964.1, read as the reverse complement.
ACACCCACATTCACATAAGCACAAATATGCATAGCACACACACATACACACATGCACACAAGCACACACACATACACGCACACTCACACATGCACAAACACATACACACACTCTCCCACGCACACACATACACACAAACACATCCGCAAACACACACACATTCACATACGCATAAAGATGCATAGCACACACACATACACACATGCACGCAAACACACAAGCGCATGTACATACACGCACGCTCACACGCACACTCATACACATACATGCACACATGCAAACACGCACACATGCAAACACACACACGCATAAAGATGCATAGCACACACATACACAGACACACACGCACGCACACACACGCGCAAACACACTCAGGCACACATACACTCATACACAAACATGCACGCACACACATACACGCACACACGCACACATGGACCTTTTTTCTAAAAATACTTTTTAGGGATTCAGGGGGTCTCAAAACATATATTTCGGGTGAAATATCGACATCGATTTTTTGGGTGGAATACAATACTTTCCCTACTTACAATTCGTAATAGAGAAATCGTTTGTCTCATATAAACGTCTTTATTAGAAAGAACATGAAAAGTTTCGAGAACACAAAAATGCATTTTAAATTCTCACAAGTATATAAATTAATTCAATAATACTTTTTCCATACGTTTATCACAGTCAGTTTGAGCAATATTAACACGATAAGTTTTACCGCGTACAGGGTTCGTTCTGCAAACCTACGGACGAAGTAAAACACATCGTAATAACTCATACATAGAGAAAACGGGGTTCTTTCCACATTCCAAGAAGTTATTTGACGTAACAGTAAACTCATTTAAAGATGTGTTCCTTAACCCGCTCTTGCATTAAAATGGAGTAGTAGTAATATGTTCCTTTTGGCTCAAGAAGTGGCATAAGTGACATGTTCCCTTTGGCTCAATTAGCATAACAATACACCCCCCCCTCCCCCCCCCCCCCCCCCCCTCCCCCTCTGACTGTTGACAGATTCTCAAGACCAGCGCAGGTGGTCTTCGCCCTCTCCCGCCAAATTCTAAAGGTCAGTGGGGGGTGGTCTTCGCACCCTTCCAAGTGAGGATGAAAAAGATGGTTATCTGAATGGATCCTTTGAGAAACTGACATATTTATGGAGGGTTTGAAACAAAAAATTATGTGACATTTGGAAATGTTACCCCCCTGTCAGTTTTGAAAAGAACAAGTTACAACTTGCAAGGAGGGGGCGAGTATAGACGTGTCTGCACGTGTTTTCTTAAAAGAACGTAAGGGAAGAAACCCTTTTCATACGATACAATTACTAGAACCCTCTGATATACTAATGAGATTCAAATTGGTGGTGCAGGAACACATTACTACTACTCCATTTTAATGCAAGAGCGGGTTAAGGAACACATCTTTAAATGAGTTTACTGTTACGTCAAATAACTTCTTGGAATGTGGAAAGAACCCCGTTTTCTCTATGTATGAGTTATTACGATGTGTTTTACTTCGTCCGTAGGTTTGCAGAACGAACCCTGTACGCGGTAAAACTTATCGTGTTAATATTGCTCAAACTGACTGTGATAAACGTATGGAAAAAGTATTATTGAATTAATTTATATACTTGTGAGAATTTAAAATGCATTTTTGTGTTCTCGAAACTTTTCATGTTCTTTCTAATAAAGACGTTTATATGAGACAAACGATTTCTCTATTACGAATTGTAAGTAGGGAAAGTATTGTATTCCACCCAAAAAATCGATGTCGATATTTCACCCGAAATATATGTTTTGAGACCCCCTGAATCCCTAAAAAGTATTTTTAGAAAAAAGGTCCATGTGTGCGTGTGTGCGTGTATGTGTGTGCGTGCATGTTTGTGTATGAGTGTATGTGTGCCTGAGTGTGTTTGCGCGTGTGTGTGCGTGCGTGTGTGTCTGTGTATGTGTGTGCTATGCATCTTTATGCGTGTGTGTGTTTGCATGTGTGCGTGTTTGCATGTGTGCATGTATGTGTATGAGTGTGCGTGTGAGCGTGCGTGTATGTACATGCGCTTGTGTGTTTGCGTGCATGTGTGTATGTGTGTGTGCTATGCATCTTTATGCGTATGTGAATGTGTGTGTGTTTGCGGATGTGTTTGTGTGTATGTGTGTGCGTGGGAGAGTGTGTGTATGTGTTTGTGCATGTGTGAGTGTGCGTGTATGTGTGTGTGCTTGTGTGCATGTGTGTATGTGTGTGTGCTATGCATATTTGTGCTTATGTGAATGTGGGTGTTTGCGTGTGTGTTTTTGGATGTGTGCGTGTGTGCATGTGTGTATGTGTGTGTGGGTTGGGGTGTGTGTGTTTTTTGTGTGTATGTGTGTGGGAGAGTGTGTGTATGTGTTTGTGCATGTATGTGTGTGTTTACGGGCGTATGTATGTGTGTGTGTGGGGGGGTAGGGGTGTGTGTATGTTTTTGTGTGTATGTGTGTGGGAGTGTGTGTGTGTGTGTGTGTGTGGGAGAGTGTGTGTATGGTTTTTTGTGTGTGTGTGTGGGAGAGTGTGTGTATGTGTTTGTGCATGTATGTGTGTGTTTACGGGCGTATGTATGTGTGTGTGTGGGTAGGGGTGTGTGTATGTTTTTGTGTGTATGTGTGTGGGAGTGTGTGTGTTTGCGTGCATGTGTGAAGGTGTAGGTTTGCATGTGTGGGTGTGTATGTGTCTGTGGGTTGGGGTGTGTGTATGTGTTTGTGTGTATGTGTGTGTGGAAGAGTGTGTGTATGTGTTTGTGTATGTATGTGTGTGTTTACGGACGTGTGTATGTGTGCGTGTTTGCTGGTGTGTATGTGCATGTATGTCTGTGTGCGTATGTGTGCATGTATGTGTGTGTGGGTATGCGTGTATGCATGTGTATGTGTGTGTGGGTTGGGTGTGTGTATGTGTATGTGTGTTTTATGTGTGTGTATGTGTATGTGTGTGTGTCTGTGTCTGTGTATCTGTGTGTGTTTGTGTGTCTGCGTGTATGGGTGTGTGGGTGTGTGTGTGTATGTGTGTGTTTGCGTGCATGTGTGAAGGTGTAGGTTTGCATGTGTGGGTGTGTATGTGTCTGTGGGTTGGGGTGTGTGTATGTGTTTGTGTGTATGTGTGTGTGGAAGAGTGTGTGTATGTGTTTGTGTATGTATGTGTGTGTTTACGGACGTGTGTATGTGTGCGTGTTTGCTGGTGTGTATGTGCATGTATGTCTGTGTGCGTATGTATGCGTGTGTATGTGTGTGTGGGTTGGGTGTGTGTATGTGTATGTGTGTTTTATGTGTGTGTATGTGTATGTGTGTGTGTCTGTGTCTGTGTATCTGTGTGTGTTTGTGTGTCTGCGTGTATGGGTGTGTGTCTGTGTGTGTGTCTGTGTGTGTCTGCGTATGTGAGTGTCTGCGTGAAAGTATTAAAATTATAAACATTTACCTTGTTTAAACTTTAAAAAATGTGGGGGAAATGCATGTTAACGTTGAACTGGCAAATAAAAATGAAACAAGTTAATCTTGACTCACGTAGTTTAATGATATATATTTTAAAAATACAAGCTTAATCTTGAATCGCGTAGTCATTTATAAGGTACGTGCTAGTGGAATAAGTGGGGTTTGCTTGAGCTTACATAGTTATTCAGTAATTAACCTTAGAGTAGAGCACATCAGCTTCTCCTAGTGAGATTACCGTTCAATAGCTTTGACAAGTTATCAAGGTGAACTAGCGTTGTGCGCTATAAGCATTTATTGATTTATATAATTTACAAGTGTTACCACTACATATTATAAAGATGTGGAGTGGACGAGTGGTGGAATCGTCTCTGAGTGCTATACCAGATTATAGCTGCAGCAAATGTGATAAGCGTTTTCTACGCAACTATGATAAAAAGAGACATGAGTTGGTATGCGGTCGAGTCTACAGGTGTAAACATTGTGGCAATGTTTGCGATACTGAGCATAGAAGAGACGTACATGAAGAAAGATGTGAAAAAACTATATCTCGCAAGAAAATCAAGTCTGAGCCTAGCAAGCATCAACTTTTGACAATGACGGATGGGTGTGATATGACCGAATATGAAACATCATTTGAAAGGCGTCTTAAATCATATTATATTCGCTGTGATACCTTCAGGGATATGAAAACTTATCTGGAGGAGTCAAAACATCGCATAATTCAAGCTATAAAGAAAGAACTGTCGATACATAAAAGTGTGAAAATTAACATCATGGTCGACTGTCAATTTGTGAATGTTCATGGAGAGACGTGTGACAGAACATTTAAAACACGTAACCAACCTGTGTTTTTAGAAACTGATATGGACACCCTCTTGGAAACAGAATTTAAGAAGATTTGTACTGAAATGGAAGAATGTCAACTTAAAGGAAGCAACTGGGCCTTGCTAGCAGTTGATGGAGTTCGACTCCGAATTAACAAGTACAATGTCCTTCGAGGGAGCAGCTATATTCCTCTACCTGCATCTGTGGAAGCGAGAAAAGCCTGCATAAACCCACAGAATTATAGTGACGAGAAGTGCTTTATATATGCGGTTCTTGCAAAATTCGTTGATAAGAATGCTCATCGCGTCGGCAAGTACAAGGATCACCAAGAAAAATACAATTTCTCATGCGTTTCGTTTCCTACGAGCTTGGGCGAAGTCGCTAAATTTGAAAAGCTCAACAATATGTCCATAAATGTGTTTGGACTGGATGAAAAACATGAAGTGTTTCCTGTAAAGGTAGTCGAGGAAGAATTATCTGATCATCGCGATCTTCTTCTGTTGAGTGATTCAGCTGGCAAACATCACTATGTATACATAAAGGATTTTGAGAAGCTTATTCGCGGCCAGAAAACTAAACATCATGGGCAAATATATGTATGTAAAAGATGTTTCAGTCATTTTGATGATCAACATGGAGCGAGTGGAATGAAAAAATTGGAGGAGCACAGCGAAATATGTAGACAACATGGTATTGCTAGATGCGTTATGCCTACAAAAGAAAACTCTATCGTCAGATTCAAAAACGTGGAAAGAATGTTGAAACTTCCTTATGTTATATACGCTGATTTTGAGAGCATTCTCACACCTTACCATACCTGCGCCTCTAATCCTGAAACCTCCTATACAACACCCTATCAAAGTCATTCTCCAATGAGCTTTGCTGTTTACGTCAAACCATCATCCAGCGTTGACAAAGTAGAAACCGATCTTCCTACACATCCCTACGTGTATCGAGGTCATGATGCTGCTGAGAAGTTCATAGAGTATCTAACTTCCCTTGCGAAGAAAATTAGTGACTTATACAAATCTGCTAAGCCTCTGAAACTTACAGCTGAAGAACAAGAATCGTTCGATGCTTCTACAATATGCTACCTGTGCGGGCGTGAATTTACAGAAGATAATTGGAAGGTTCGCGATCACGATCATGTATCCGGGGTGTACAGAGCATCTTTACACAATAAATGTAACCTGGCCTGTAAAACACCTAATTATATTCCTGTTTTCATGCATAACCTGAGTGGGTATGACTCTCATTTTATTGTTAAGGAGTTAGGTTGCACAAGCGAAAGAGTGGAGGTAATACCAAACTCTGAAGAAAGCTATATCTCATTCTCAAAATATGTTGGAGATATTAAACTCAGATTTGTGGATACCTTCCGTTTCCTGAGTACAAGCTTGGACAAGTTAGTGAAAAACCTAACTACGTATCCCGAAACAGAGAAGTACTTCGGTGAAGAGAAGATTGGCTTGATGACACGTAAGGGAGTGTTCCCCTATGATTATCTCACATCGTGGGACGTTTTGAATGATACTCATCTGCCTCCAAGGAAAGCATTCTACAATAAATTAAACGAAGAAGAAATTACCGACGATGACTACGAGCATGCTGCAAATGTATGGAATCAGTTTAATGTAAGAAATTTGGGCGAGTACAGCGATATTTACTTAATCTCTGATGTTCTGCTCCTCGCAGATGTCTTTGAAACATTTAGAGACCAGACTCTGAAAACACATAAAGTAGATCCTGCACATTATTTCACTTCTCCAGGGCTTACATGGGATGCTATGCTGCTGTATACTGGAATTGAGCTGCAATTGCTGCTGGACTACGATCAGCTGCTCATGGTTGAATCTGGTATAAGAGGAGGCTTATGCCAGGTTTCTCATCGCTATGCTGAGGCGAACAATATCTATATGGCACAGTATGACTCTCGGAAACCCTCTCAGTTTATTACATACGAAGACGCCAATAACCAATATGGTTGGGCAATGTGTAAGGCCCTTCCTTATGGAGGTTTTAAGTGGGTTTCCCCTGATCATCTAGACTTGGATTTATTGAAGGAAGATGACCCCCTTGGATACATCTTAGAAGTTGATGTCGAATATCCTGTCGAGCTCCACGATCTTCATAATGATTTGCCCTTCCTGCCTGAGAGTCTGAAACCGCGTGAGACGTCTTCAGAGAAGTTAATTGCTCATCTTGGATGCCGAAAGAAGTATGTGGTACACTACATGGCCTTGAAACAAGCTCTTGGTCATGGTCTACTATTAACAAAGATTCATCGAGCACTTCAGTTCCATCAATCGTGTTGGCTAAAACCTTACGTCGAGTTTAATAACCGACTGCGACAACAAGCTAGAAATGATTTTGAGAAGGACCTTTATAAACTATTCAATAATGCTATGTTTGGAAAAACTATGGAAAATATTCGTAATCGTATGGATATACGGCTTGTGACGAACAGCAAAACGTTAGAAAAACTCATAGCTAAACCTATATTCATTGATCGAACCATATATGGACCTAATCTTGCGGCTGTACATATGGCTTCTCGTAAAATAGTGTTCAACAAGCCCATATACATTGGTATGAGTGTACTAGACATCTCCAAGACTCTAATGTATGCCTATCAATATGACGTGTTACTTCCATATTATGGAGCTGAAAATCTTAAACTCTTGTATATGGATACGGATTCTTTCATCCATCGAGTGTCTACTAAAGATATATATCAGGATAAATTACGTATGCTTGAACATCTGGATACATCTGATTACCCTGCAAACCATGTATGTCATTCTACACACAACAAAAAAGTGTTGGGAAAGTTTAAAGATGAAGCCTCTGGAAAAATCATTCATCGTTTTGTAGGTCTCAGGCCTAAAATGTATGCTATCGATATTGATGGTTCTGTGATAAAAAAAGTTAAAGGTATAAAACGTAGCGCCATTAAGCAATACATCAACTTCAATAGCTATGTAGAGTGCCTTAAAACTTTGAAAATTGTTAGAACTCCGATGAATTTAATCCTATCCCGACATCACAATATTTCTACGGTTGAAGCTAATAAAATAGCCTTATCACCTCACGATGACAAGAGAGTGATTGAAGGGGATGGAATATCGACGTATGCGTATGGACATTACAGTGTCGAGAATAGTACCTAGACATGGGTACTTAAAGCTTGTCTGTAGAAAAAATTGAAGATTGTTGAACTATGAACTTCGTGCGCCAATGGCACATCTAACCAAGAGAGAAGAATGATAATGCGAATAATAAGAAGAAGAACTGAGGAGGGCGCTATCGTCTTTCAGCAGTGTATACTTGTTTTCTAAATGTTAATGCTAGTGTATGTATCTCTGTAAGTTGAATAAAAATTATCTCATTGCTATTATTCTTTTTTTATTTCATTGCTTGCCTTAACATCCCTATTTCCTCATTAGGTCAGGTTAGGTTAGGTTAACTTAGTTGGACTATAAGATAGAGTAGTTGATAATGATGATGATTGTTGCCGAGTTAGGTTATTAGTGAAATGTAATCAAAATAATAATGCGAGAAATGCAATAAATGACTGGATAGGTTAGACTGCTCTTCAACTACTATAAAACAAAGCTATTACTGAAGAAAACTTAGTAAAATGTTCTTAAATCAATTAAAATATCTCTATCAGCGTTAAAAATGCCTACTAGAGTGTCTTAAAACATCTTCAAACTGGCGAAAAAAATGCTTCTCACGAGTCTAAGATGCCCTGAAAATCCTCAAAATACCTGTGAAGGAGCTAAAATGTCTTAATTTATTAGAGCTCGAAAAATACCATTAAAAAAGCGTCTAACGCCTATAAAAGTGTTTCAAAGGATTCTGAAAACCATGCAAAATGTTGGTGACAAAGTCTAAAATACCCCTATAGTGCTTAAAATGTCTCTAAAATGGCTGAAATGATAATTAACTGGTCTAACAACCTTGAAATAGCTGGTTCAGTATCCCTGATATTGAGAAAATTATCTTCCATTACCCTTCAAAGTGTTTAAAGCAAACAATAATAGACATGGGCGTCCAGAATAACTCTCAGATTGCCTTAAATAACGTAAAATTCGTCTAAAATACTCTGAAAAATGTTTAAACTGTACGTAAAAGTCTTCAGAATATCTGGAAACAGGCTGAAATATCTACCAGCGAGTCCAAACGGACCTCAAAACACCCTGCAAATATATAATATGGCGTCTAAATCACTCAAAATTGCCTGGCCGTTGTGTAAAATAATTTGTAAAAGCGTCCTGCACAGCCTAAAGCAACTAAAATATCTGTTAACGGTCTATAAACAACGTCAAAATACCATGAAACCTCTGAAAAATCGATCAAATAACCTGTATTATCTTCAAAATAGCCTGAAAAGTTCTTAAATATGTTGTAAAAGCAGCCTGAATATACTAAAAGTGCTTAAAAAAGATCTATCAGAGGACTCAAAATAGTATCAAAATGTTTATGAAATTCCTAGAGGGAGATCAGCACAGCGTATGGCAGGATAGAATAGAGAAGCAAAGGAGGGAATAGGATAGATGATAAGAGGACAGAATGAATGTCTAGAAACGTATCATGTTAGTAGAATAGAATAAATAATAATAAGAGGATCTACCTTAGGTTAGGCTAGGCCAGGTTAGATTAGGTTAGGTTAGACGAGTAGAAGTATGGGGCTTAGGTAAGGTTAAAATATCTTAATAAATAGGAAGGTTTAAGCTCCTCTTAGGTTAAGTAATGCTAGGTTAGGTTACCCCAGTAGTAGTATGAGGCTTAGGTTAGGTTAGGTTAGGTTAGGTTAGGTTAGACGAGTAGAAGTATGGGGCTTAGGTAAGGTTAAAATATCTTAATAAATAGGAAGGTTTAAGCTCCTCTTAGGTTAAGTAATGCTAGGTTAGGTTACCCGAGTAGTAGTATGAGGCTTAGGTTATGTTAAATTATGAAAGACTGAGTAAGAAGAGTAGGAGCTGGGCTAAGTTAGGTTAGCGCAGCGATGAAGGGGGCGAGGTGTCATTATGTTGAGGGTAATATATTGGATCAAATTAGAAAGCTCTTGCGTTAGGATGTATACATTAGATATAGCGAACAAAATACTCATCTATTACAAACGTACATAAACACGTGTGTGTCCCTGCTATTTGTCTTAGATATTGATCCCATTATCACTAGAACACCTACAATACCTGCTTCTAGTACCATCTCGCCTAGTAATCCTTAGATTACGCATGGCGGCCATCTTGCGCATTTGGGTCTGTTCCAGCCTTCCCTCAACCTACCTACTCACCCATCTAGAGATAGCGGACTTATTTGAGGTTACCGCCATAAAAATAATTCGTTCTTGTAACACGTTTTATATTTGTACTGATATTGAGAGCTCTCTCCACTTTTGCGAAGAATATTTACTACACTGGGGAGCTCCGCGACATAATAACGTTATTGAATAGGAAGTGGTGGTAACATGTGCGATATATAGGTTGTCTTGGAGAGTTTATGACAAACTTTGAGGTGTGATAGGTAGTGTCAAATGGAACAAATTTTGCGTATGCAAATCCGCTCATGCTCAAGCACCAAGCTGTAGATGACTTTTTCAGCTAGTAGTGGAGGAATTTCCACCAGCTGTACTTGAACGGATGTGGTACCAAAATCACTGAACTCGTCCTCATTTTAGTCCTTTAGTGCAAAGCTATCTGGGTGGTCATTATCCTGTTAGGTGGATAGGAAAAATAGGTCGTTTTTCTTGGCCACTCCTTTCTTTAGGTCTTACACAAATGGATTAATTTCTTTGATTTCATGGAAAGTATACGATCTATGAAAACCGTGTGGGCATTGCCGAAATACTAATGGCAAGAATAATAATCCCATTTAAAGGTATTTGAGGGTGGCCTCATGCCATTTTTGACAGCCGATATAATATTTGCAAGCATCTGGATTGACACTATGTTGGTATATCCTGTATATCACAAGTGAAGTACTGTACATTTACTTATTTTGCAAAGATGTGTTGATTCATAGTCATTTGTAATCTGTGTAGTTCATTCGTCAAACGAGAGAAAACAGATTAACAATTGTCATGGGTAAACTGTTTTCAATCTAGCTTTGCACAAGAGCGTCGGCTATAATGGGCTTATAAACAGAAGTTCATCTATTTTATAGCCACTAACACGTTTCAAAGTTAACCTAACTCGCCTGCACATCGTGTATTAGCTATGTAGTACCATTTTCGTAATCATATCCATCACTAACTTAACTGTAAATGTATATATGCATGGTGTAACCGAAATAAGGCTCCTGTGTTTCGCTGGTGGCAGCAGAGACGTTTCTAATCAGTTATGTTAGTAGCATTTTGCTAAATTCTTCTGGTTTTAAATAACCAAATGAAACGTATTTCAACGGTGTTTTTGAATGGTCTGTAGTATTATTTAATTTATGCCAACATACTTGCTGCTGGTGTTCCTAAACGCACAAGACGCGTATGGTTTGTGGTAGTTTACCGGTCAGTCACATTCTGAACACCTAGAGGTTCTAAGTCTGTGTCGCCTTTTTGGATGGTGGATCATGTCAGCTGCCTGTCTTAGGTCCGAACAAGTCAAAACGCCAGGGAAGTTTTCTGAGCTGAGTACGTGAAATTCTATTCGCGAGGATCTGTATTTAGGATAGAGGGAAATATTAGTGAGATTACAGGTTAGAGCAGGGAATAATTTCAACATTGCGTTCTAGACTAGGCCTATGCTGCCTACTGAACCTTCGGGAGGAAGGGACGAGGTGACAGAGCACGAAGGGCAGATGTGATAACGGCTGGCGCAGCGCAGCGGGGTCCCCATCGAGGAAAACATTAATAACAAAGCATATTCAAAATTGGTATTTGTGACCGTTAGATCAGCTGCACATTGGCTATTTGAAGCGTCATGCACAACCACTTAGTGACTAGGCGTACTATTTCATTTGTTTAGTATGAATATACCAAAATTTTCATTATTTGAAAATTTCTATTATATTGAATGTTGAAATTCTCATTTTGGAATGATTAGAGCTTAAACACTGCATAAAATACATTATAAATATTTCATCAGAAGGCACAGCAATACTTAAGCAGTTGGTTTCGAGTTATAGTTTTGGCTGTACAAAGATTGTAAATAAGTGGCCGGGAGTCACTGACGGGAAGGTAAACATATCCCGCTGAGTGCCCTCTGCTCACATCAACCACTGTACGAGAGATGGGAATGGTTTGTAACCTGCGACGTCAGTGCGTCATGTCCACTAACAGTTCAACGTGATTTACTTTCTTCCTGGCATTAATGTTTAGAAATTCCTAGGCTTGTTAATCAAAAACCCACGTGAAGTTGGGTAATTGCTTCAGTGGAAGGCCTTGTGCTTCACAGGTTATAGTTGCTAATAAATACCAGGTTTAATACATGTCTGTATTAGTTTATTCATTAAAAGCACCCAATGATATTTATCAATTATTTTACTTACTTTCTGGGCCCTTAACCATTCTTACCCTTATTCAGGTAAGACAGGTCCTATACAAAATGCTATCATACTCATATCATGCAAAGGACACTGTCTACAGAAGGGCTCTTAAATTATGCCCTCTACACCTAGGCCAAATGCTGTGGCAAAGCGGTACTCAGAGAGCAGTCACTATTATTCCAATAAAGCATGAATGGTAAGTCAGCTGCTTAGGTAGAATGCTGGCACACCACATTCACTCATGCGGTACACCACCGTTCTACCCTTCCCGCATCTAGTGAATGTGCAGTAGACAGACATTAATGGGGAAGTAATTTGAAGAGAAGCGGTTTCTGCGATCCTCAGTAACATGCGCAGTGAGCAACTCGGGTATAGCTAAGCATTACACCTTGTTGACCACTAGTTTTTAAAATATAACTTTTTCTACCGTGCATCTAAAAGGTAGAAAGCTATAGCAATCCACCCAAAAGTTCCATACCAGAATTTCACAATTAAAATAATACTTTTAGCAAAGGGTTCCTGTGTGTTTACACCATACAAAAAAAAAAAACAAAAAAAAAAAAAAAAAAAAAAAAAAAAAAACGAAAGGTTCGATAAATACCAAACGTGGTATTTATGTTCAGCGTCTTCCATTTATGCAATTCGAACATTTTCAAGAAAAATCCACTATCCCAAAGCCCCTTTTCCGTTTAGGCTTCCCAAATTTTGGATTTCTCCAAAAATAGTTATAACGATTTGATTTAAGTACTATGTTCACATGACAAATAAAATGTATATCTTGAATTTCCTCGGAGTAACCTGTGAAGCTTACTTCATTCTGAAGGAATTTTTTACCACTTTGTGTAACTGGTAAGTCATAAGAGATACACAAACAAGTGCCACAGAAACGATCTGGAGGTCTTTAGAAATCATAAGTCATTAGAAATAACTTTTTGAAATCAACCAATTCCAGGAAATTCGTTCTTATTGGTTTGAAATATTCAATACCTTTTCATGTTTAAAGCTTCTCGCGATGCCATGGAAATAGTTTGGGATTTTTGAACCAGTATATAGCTAGCTACCCGGTGTTTCAGAATCACTAGGAATTCAATTTTCTCTATCTTTTCCTTCCTGTAACTTTAACGAAGCGTCAAATCAGGGTATTTTTTCAAAGG